>LPNX010261132.1:0-34759 GCA_001517045.1 Pseudotsuga menziesii | reverse complement strand
CGTTACCTAATTTATCAAATGGTTTAAGCAATGTTAACATTTGTCAACACTTCTCTTATGACCACCCACTTCTTCCTCAACCACATCATCACTTGCTTCAATTTCCCTAAATAATCTAATCTCTCACAATGGAAAACATTTCAAACCAAAAATCCACAGACCAATTAAAGGCGTCGTCGCTTAAGCGACGCTTACTAATGCGTCGTCACTTAACCGACGGTTATGAGAATAGCCGTCGCTTAAGTGACGCGTGTGGCCACATTTACCAAAAAAAATGTATCCTTGTGATTTTTGGTAAGTTTAAAAAAATAAATCCACGCGCTGTCGGATTTTTCCGTCGAATTTTGGATCGAAATGTAGTAGTGCCCCTCGTCCCCCTATCTCTTTGTAACACTATTATTCGAGGAGACTTGAATATGGGTCGTATTGGTTATGATAATGACATGTCTTTGAGGAGGCTTGTCATTATTGTGCTTCTATCCTCCTAGGGGGAGGATCCTTCTGTAGGTCGTATGGCGCAATGCACTCCTGGCCTCATCACCCTCCCAGATAAAGTTGGCACATGGAATTCACAAAGGCGGTGACAAAGAATTTGGACTCTCGCTCCTCCCGTACTAGCATTCACTCCAATGGGTTGCTACTAGCAATGGTAACCACGTGTTGGGGATTTGGAGGCAGCGACCATGTCTGGAGGCTTTGGAAGGATGCCCATTGGACAAGAAATTCCAGGCACGGCCTTCCCCGGGGTGTGGTCTTCTATTATGATAGTAATGCGCTCACCAAACCCAGGAGGTCCATCTACTGCAATGAGCATCCTTGTATTGACCATGTCGACTTCGAAAAACTCTTCTACTACAATGAACGTCCCTACCCTGATGACTGGAGTCTTTCCACCACAAAGACTAGGGAAACACAGGAATGTGGAGCTATGTTCACCAACCAATAGCACACCCTGACAAACAAGATTTTCAAACTAGATGGACATCACATACCTTCCCTAGAATTTCTCAAAATCTGCAGCAGACTAACACTAAGCCACCTTAGTCTCTCTTCCTCATTCATCCAATCTTTGTCTCTCAATGGCTCTGAAGTATGGTTTTTATATAGAGCTTGAAAAATGGACATGACAGCATCCCCATCAGCACCTTCACACACTTTGACATCGATTATCATGATGACAGCATGCACGGGAATGTGGGCTAGGGATCTCCTCTTCCCGCTGAAAATCTAGTCACGTCGTTCTTTCTGCTGTAATGCCATAGTGTTGGCTGCAAAAGAGACCTCTGGAATTAACTCACATCATCATCCATTAGTCTCATGGCACATGGACTTGACATTCCTCACCCTTTTCCTTTCTAGATGATGGCATCAGAATATCCCTCATTTGTTGTGTCCCCCTGCTCTGTGTGGATGCCATATCGGCCTTTGTGTTTTGATTATCAGTATTCTTTCCCTATTTTTGCATGTTCAATAAGGTGAAATTTTGTGTCCAAGAGGGTGATTTTTTCTATGGATCTGATCCCATGCCTACAGACATGTTTCAAATGGCGTCAATGTGATTGATTACTTGTCACTTCGGCTTCTCGTGTGCTCACCGAAGAATATCATGTCAACAGGATACCTTTGAACTAATCAGATGTACACGAGACCGCCTTTCCTGTCACAAACAGAACTCCCTATAACTCTTACCGAGAATAAATATTTTCAGCCTTTCGATCGGAACACCTTCGATCTTTACTGTCCAGTTGTAAAGGAGGGATACTTTTCGCAAATCCCTGAGACGGTTGGTCCCATGCATGTCCCATTAGCATAGAGATCATCCACCGTAGATATTTCTTCAACAAGATCTACATCGTTGAATGTTTCCTCCCTTTAACCCATTTCACGGATCTAGGGACCAATATTTCCATGAGCGCTTTGATCCAGCGAAATTGATCTTGCCCGTTAATCTATCCTCTGTCGATCCTGGCCCTTGAAACCTACGGTCGCTTTAGCGTCATTTTGTGAAAACACAAAGGCGACTTGGATTGCGCCTATGGTATTTGCGAAAATCATTTCATCCGTCGATCTGGTTTATCTCTAGATCGCCACTGTAGAAGCGCTATCTTCTTTAACATCATTTTTACCACCCTGCGACTGGAATTTCTTCTGCATTTTTAGGTTTTGATTGCTCCGTATTACCTTTTTCATCATCTTATGTGGAGTGAAAAATAGTGCTAACAAGTGGCTCCAGCTAGGGATGTTATCCTCCCTGTGAGGTAGTGAAGAACAACGTAGACCAAGTTCCAAAATACATTGGGCGACTCCTCCTGCTTTGCTGCAATCTTTCAAAAATGCTCCAAAGGGCCAAAATTAAACCAAATGACAGGAACAACTGAAAAAACTAAGCTAACAACTGAGTAAAAACTGCTTATAAGGGAAATTCTCGTCATGTCGAGCTTATTCATATCTACCTACCTATTCTATCTACTAGACTTCATCACCTAGTCAAGTAATTTATGAATTCCAGTGAAGCCAACCAAGAAAATGGTCCCAAAAATCCCATTTCTTTTCATGTTGGACAGAGAACACGACTAAAAGAATTTGTAGCATGGAGTTATAATAAATAAATTGATCTTTTCAATAGAAACCAAGCCATTCATTACCAATTCCCAGCTGCTCCATGTAGTCCGCCATCGGATCATAGAAACCCTAATGGTTTCTGAATCCTTTAGCTGTTAGTCGGGTGTGACAAAAATTTTCCAATTTCCACTCTTTCGACATTATGCAAAGGAGACGTCTCAAAGAAATTTGGGAGATGTCTTCTTGATATTTTGTAACTGCAACATCAAAATTCCTAAATTCTGGAATCCTCAGCCCAATTCCTCATAAGTGTCGTGAAGGAAGATGCGTTGCTTTCCTCAATAGAACCGGGCACATGTACCTCCTAGTGATCCTCCTGGTTGAAAAATATTTCTGTATAATCAGGATCATGACCATAAGGAACCTTGTAGCATCCAAAGAAATATGTCATCTGCTTATCTGGGGAAAATTGCTCAAGAAGTAACCCCTCCACTCGCAATCGGGTTGGATTCCAAAGGAATCATGTACAGAGCGCTCTAAGCAGTTTTTAAACAATCCATCGTGTTCTTGGCTCTGATCCTCAGGAACTAGAATCTCATCTATCAGACTTGCTCCAACAAAAGCGTAGTCATCTTCCTCTACGGGTTCGAGCAAACAAAACATTTCCCCTTGATACGGGGTCCTTAGGTTTAGGGTGTATGGAGAGGGTCTGCTTTCAGAAACCTCGCCTCTTTCCCTGTTAGGTCCTAGACCTGTCGAATCTCCAACTATTTCGCTAGGTCCGTCACCCTAGTAGTCATCCTCATATTCATCATATATAGGCGTGCCACAATCTCCTTCGAAGCCACCATGGATACAACTTGCGATAGGCTGGTTGCAATCTCAAAGGAACAAACTGATAAAACTGCCCACCTTTCCACCCCCTGTTTATGTATTTGTAACTTTGGAATGTATTCACTTATATATATTGTATTTCATTGGTCCCCGATTCTCCTATCGGGAGAATCACTTGTATTTCTTTGTACCCTGATGTTCCTATTGGGAGAATTACTAAAAGTCATGAGGAAGTCCCCTCCATTGTAAGTCGGGTCATTAGTACCCTAGTTGCGGTTACTCAAGCCAACATAACTAAGTCAAATATTAAGTGAACTAAAGAGTATAAATAGAGAGTGAGCCTCTCTATTTATCACACACACACTCACTCAACTGGGGCGCATGAGTGAGAGAGGAAGTGTTGGTACAAGTGAGAGAGATCAGGTGTCGGAGATCATCTTTATGTTTTCAGGTTTTACTTTTGCTATTGGTGCTCATTCTATCTCTGAGGAAGTTGCAGGGTTTTCTCCTATATGGTTCCTTGAGGAAAATTCTTTGTGTCTCTTGTCTCTTGTGATTATTGTTGTGCATGTTATTCTCTCAAATAAGATCCTAAGATCATATTGCTTAAATGATAAAAAATCTAACATGGTATTAGAGCTAACCTAAGAAGAAGACACTATGCAGCTGCATAATCTATGGATTCTTAATTTTTGGGTATTTCTCCACAATCCATCAACAAAAGGAGGCTAGGATGACTCTCCATTGAAGGGCGCATCTTTTTGTCAAAGCAGAATTTGATTCCAGGCATTTTCAGTTTTTGGTGCGGGAAATTAGGGATTTTTACAGAAGAGGAAATTTTGAGTGAGCCTAGAACAGGATTTCTCTCCTCATCAAAATATAAGTTTAGAGACCAAGGCCAAATTTTTTGGTTGAGTGAAACTCCGGGAAATTCAAACCCTAGTTTGACCTCGGGCCTCAAAAACCCTAAAATACTAAAACTGGTAGTTTTGGTACATTCGTTATATCTCGGGATTGAAGAAGTCTCAAGAGCCAAAATTTTCACAGGTTGAAGATAAAATCCATATGTACCCTATGTAAACATTTCAGACTCAGATTCACTATATTCTAGGATATATGATTCCTCCAAATCATGGTTCCCACCTCTTCCAGGATTCATCCCTAAACATGACACCTAGGGAGAATTGCTATATCTCGGGACACGAAGCTCCAAATGAAATTTAGAAAGATTTTCCAAATAGGGAACGGACTATAATTTTTGTGATAAACATTTCAGACCCCAAAGGTGAAACAGTGACATGGGGCAGTCCATACAAGTTTGCTATTCTGAACAGTACTGAATTAAGTCACCATGGGAAAACTATCATAAGTCCCAATTGGTGAAACCAATTCTGATAAAACCTATGGTGTTGGGAAAAGGACAGAAGAGGATAACCTAGTACGAAATTTCAGATACAAAGGAGCATTAATTTCGGATATACCATAGAAACAGTATCAGGAAATTATGCAGAAGAAATTGGAAAACTAGGGCTTCCTGTTCCGAGAGTTTCCCTCCATTGTTTTCAGAAAAGGAGTACACTGGACAGCTCTCCTTGAAGAGGTATATATTTATATCCAATCAGAAGTTTGAAATTCCAAGTTTTTAAAATTAGGGTTTCTCTGACAAACCCTAGATCAACCAGCTCAAGAACCAGGACAAACACCTCAAATCGGTAAGATCTAATATTTTGTTATTTACAATTGAGGTTCTCATTTCAAGATGAATAATCACACTAGCTTGATGATGATCTTGGTGAATCTGAAAACTTTCGAGCATGGAAGTATAGGATTCCACTGGTACTTGAAGAAAATGAATTGGACACCTACATAAGTGGAAAGGTTCCAGTTCTAGACAAAGATGAGGCTAAAGCCTTACACAAGAAGAACTAGGTCAAGGCCAAGAAAATCATTGTTGATTCAATCAGGGATCACCCAATACCACAAGTTTCTTCCCTAAAGACACCTAAAGATATGTTTGATTCCTTGACCAAGCTATTTGAAGGGAAGAACATAAATTGAAAGTTGACTTTGAGAAACTATTTGAAGAATGTAAAGATATAGAATGTAGAGACCATACAATCATACTTTACAAGGGTCTCTCAAATCAAATAACAACTTGAAGCCATGGATGAAGAAGTAGAGAATACATAAATTGTGATACCCACCTTAAATGGCCTCCCGGGATCAAGGGATTCATTCATTCGAGGAATGTGCGCCAAAAGGAAGTGATTACCTGCAGCAGACTCTAGGAAGAGCGCACACAAGATGAAGCTCGGATCATAATAAGACAAAGAGAAGATAGAAGCAACAGAATATCAAGCTCTCACGATTCAAAGAAGATCCCTCAAGCGATGAGGAATACAAAGGACTCAACTCTTGAAGAACCTCTTATCCATATTAGCATTTGGATAAGAAACGATGTTGTTATGAATGAAGAAGATGATGAAGCTGAAGGATCAAGAAGGAGTCTACCCACGAAACAAATAAAGATAAGTATTCAATTGTCATTTCATGATATTATTTTGTTATGCATTTGTTTATATTCAGTTGATGTGTTATGCATGATAGAATGTTTGCATTAATGACAGTATACTACTAATATGCATGTTATGGGTAAGTATCCCATGGTGCTATACAACTCTCCATTGCTACTTATCTAGAATGAAACCTCTTTGTTGACATATTGTATTAGTGCACAATCTCAATTATGTGATGGTAGAGATGGAAGGCATCTAGAAAGTTTCCGTGAGATATGGATGAATGTTGTATTGGCTAAAATAGTTGCATGATCATATATTTATGCATAAGAATTTTTCATTATGAATATGCCTTATGAAATGTTTCTAACCATACAACTAATGCATTTGACTTATAGCAAAGATCGCGTACAATCACCTACAAGAAAAGAAGGACAAGACTTGTTCTGAAGAACAAGTAATGACAGTTTGAGAAATAATCCAAGAATGAAGAATAATATGACAAATGCAGTTATGTGACACTATTGAGCGACATCATTGATGCAGAACCTATTGAGTGACATCATTGATGCAGAACCTTCTAGCTATGAAGAAGTAGCCAAGAAGAAAGGGAAGGAGAATACCAGTTCAAGAAAAATGATGTCTAGGATGCAGTATTGAGACCTGAAGGGAAGTTCGTAGTTCCATCATGTAGTAGATGGAAACATCATGAGATACAAGGCAAGATTCATAGCACGAGGCTTCTCACAAAAAGAAGGCATAGACTACGAAGAGACATTTGCAACCACTAGAAAGAGACATGACAGGCAAAATCATGTGTAGCTCAGATAAAACATACATGAGGAGCTTGAAGATCACTTAGAGTGATGAAGATCTTAACCTTTGCTACAAGGTTGAAGATGAAAGCCTATAGAGGATGACAAGCTCACAGATGGGTGCGAGGAGAATGTTTACAAGATAGAGGATCTTGGTATCTAGTGACCCTAGATGGATACATAGAATATTAGTAGCAGAGGAAGCTACCTGTCACTCCAGTACATAATGTGTCAATGCATAGAGTACGAAAGGAAGAGGGAGAATGATGCTCCACTTAAGATGGAGTGACTGCAGAAGAATATGAGATTCAACATGGTACGATAGGATGGAAAACTTACTGATGGCTCTAGGATTTACTAAGAGAAAATTGGATTCCAACCTTTACTTCAAGGTTGAAAGTAGAAGACCAGTGATGCTCCTGTTATATGTCGATGACTTGTTCCTGACAGGGAAGAGGAACTCATTAGAGATGCAAGAAGGAGACTTGTTGTCAAGTTCTAGATAAAGGACTTGGGCATGATGCACTATGTTCTAGGCATAGAGGTGTGGCAGATTGTGGGTGGAATATTCCTTGGACAAGGGAAGTATGCAGTGGAGATCTTGAAGAGGTTCGGAATGATGGACTGCAAGGCCATGGCCACACCTATGGCATCAAACCTGAAGCTATAGAGTGATGCTTCATCAAATTCGGTTGATGCTACAATGTATCGTCAGATGATTGGGTCCTTGATGTACCTGAAAAATATGAGACCAGATATTTTCTTTGTTGTGAAAACATCAGAGACATGTTCACCTGATTACTGCAAAGCATATTCTGAGGTACCTAAAGGGTAAAGGGTACAATTGATTATGGGCTCAAGTATGAAGTGAATCAGAAGATTAACCTAGAGGGTTATGTGGATTCAGATTGGGCAGGTAGTGCCATTGATTGGAAGAGCACTTTGGGGTGCTACTTCAATATGAGATCAGGTGTGATCTCTTGGTTTAGCAGGAAGCAGTCCTGCATGGCGCTGAGTATAGCCAAGGAAAAATATGTTGCTACTTTCTCGGCTATTTGTGAGGTAGTATGTTTCTTTTGGAAACTACTAGTTGATTTGATTGATCTGAATTGTGTTTTTTGTATGATGCAAAGAGGAGTAGTAAATATCTAGCATGTGATCCAGATCCAGATCTCTCGAAAGAGGGAGTTATAGCATAGCCGGTGAGACAGGTTGTCTGAGCATAAAATCCCGGTGAAGCTCATAGGTTGCTTAGACGTAAACAGTCCTGTAGGTTGTCCTCGGATGTAATTGGTCCTGGCGAAGCTCATAGGTTATCCTTGGACGTAATCAGCCCTGATGTGATTCTATGTTAGAAATGGACAGAGTGAATTTTGAGTACTTTAGGGAGAAGCTTGGTGTTCTCCAGATCGAGGTTCCTTCCAAGGGGAAGTGATGAGTCTGTGTGCCATTCTGACATGGTGGTAGGTTGGGCCTCCCATGGTCAGATGTAAGTGCAGATCCATTCTGACATGGTGGTAGGTTGGGCCTCCCATGGTCAAATGTAAGTGCAGAGTCATTCTGACATGGTGGTAGGTTGGGCCTTCCATGGTTAAATGTAAGTGCAGAGACATTCTAACATGGTGGTAGGTCGGGCTTCCCATGGTCAGATATAAGTGTTGAGCCTTTCTGACATGATGAGGTCAAATGTGAGTGCTGGGCCTTTCTAACATGATGTGGTCAGATGTGAGTGTTAGACGAGCCTTTTTGACATGATGAGGTCAGATGTGAGTGTTGGGCCTTTCTGACAAGATGTGGTCAGATGTGAGTGTTAGACAAGCCTTTCTGACATGATGAGGTCAGATGTGAGTGTTAGGTGTGCCTTTCTGGCATGGTGGTGGATGTGTTCCTCCCATTGTCAGATGTAAGTGTTGGGTGGGCCTTTTTGACTGGGTCATATATAAGATTTGAAGAAGATGAATACCTACCTAGAGGCTAGGCCTACAACCAACATGAAAAATGGTTGGCTTTGTAGAACTTCCTGTGACGAGTAAAATTGAGAGATAACACCAGTTGATCGAGATAGCAGAAGCAGTGATGATAATGATGATCCAATGATGATCCAGCTTTGATGATGATCCAGTGATGATCTAGCCTTGATGATGATCCAGCTTTGATGATGATCCAGTGATGATCCAGCTTTGATGATGATCTAGTGATGATCCAGCTTTAATGATGATCCAAAGAAGAAGACTTGTACTGATGAATTGTGTCAAGAGAATACCTTCCTAGTTAAGAGGGAGTGTTGATGTATTTGTAACTTTGAAATGTATTCAATTGTATATATTGTATTTCATTGGTCCCCGATGCTCCTATCAGGAGAATCACTTGTATTTCTTTGTACCCCGATGTTCCTATTGAGAGAATTACTAAAATTCATGAGGAAGTCCCCTCCATTGTAAGTCGGGTCATTAGTACCCTAGTTGTGGTTACTCGAGCCTACATAAATGAGTCAAATATTAAGTGAACAAAAGAGTATAAATAGAGAGTGAGCCTCTCTATTTAGCACACACACACTCACTCAACTGGGGTGCATGAGTGAAAGAGGAAGTGCTGGCACAAGTGAGAGATATCAGTTGTCGGAGATCATCTTTATTTTTTTGGGTTTTACTTTTGCTGTTGGTGCTCATTCTATCGCTGAGGAAGTTTCGGGGTTTTCTCCTTTATGGTTTCCCCGAGGAAAATTCTTTTTGTCTCTTGTCTCTTGTGATTATTGTTGTGCATGTTATTCTCTCACATAAGATCCTAAGATCATATTACTTAAATGATAAAAAATATAACACCCCCATGTTGATATTCTTTATGTATACTAGAGGAAAATGCAAGTTTCCAAGGAAATTCCTCCTTCATCTCACGCACCTCTACCCGGTTCAACTCCTCGTTGTTTTCATTAGTACCGCCCTGGTCCAAGATTCTTCCCAACAGTCTGAAATTTTCTTCAACTTCCAACGCATCAGCAAACATTCTCTATAATGATGCCAATCTTCTTTCTAATAGAAATAAAGACAAACCAAGAGGAAAAACAGACACATAATGTAGTTTCACGACACCCTCTAAGGGCTGAATTTCCTTAGGCATTCCATAATAGAAACTCGTGAACCTTTTGTTGAAACTTGGCGTAGCTTCACCTTCGTGTTTCCTCATAGAATAAAACTTTGATAGCACCTGGTCTAATGATCTCCTTTCACCCCACAAATCTAGGAATATACAAGAAAAATCCTCCCACGTATTAATGGATTCCAGCCGCAAATGTCTGAAACATTTTTTGACACTGCCTCGCAAATATTGGGAAAACGTTCTCATGAAAAAATAATCATGCTCTATCTCAAAAATATCAAGAAAATATTCAAAAGCTTGTAAATGTTTCTCAGTTGTAAGGCCTCCAGATTCTCCATCAAACTCAGGGAGGTATTTAGAGTGTTTTGCAGGGAAATCATGAAGGATTTTAGGCAAGCGAAGAGGCATGTATCTTCTTTGGGTACTGGGTGCAACAGAGTATTGTGGAAAGGACATGCTCTTGGAAATGGAATCACGAGGCCCATCAGGCTACCCCTTAATGTCAGGGATCTCGGGTGGAGGGTCTAGACTAAAATCAGATGTACAGGACGGAGAGATACTCTTTGTTTGCAGGGAAGGATATACAGGAGTGAACTCATGACTTTGCTTGGGGTGAAATAATCCATGATAGATTATTCTAACAAAATTAGGAAAGGAGAGAGAGATATTTACAAGAAAAGCCAAGATGTTCTGGAGAAAGCTAAATCTTAAGTATCTCATCTTTTCTTCAAGCATACCCATGCTTTTACAGTGAATTCATGCATGTTGCGGAAACCACCAACGCCTTTTGAAAACTTAAATTTTAGTACCACGGAATTAGTGGAGCTGGCGTAGTATTCGAAACACTGGTTTATGGAATTCATCGGGTGAAAGATTCATTTTCTTTTGGTTGTCTGACTATCATTCACCACTGAAAGTCTGGTCTATGGCACTATCATCCATAGCTTCGGGAGGCTTCGAAAGCTCCTCCTCATATTGGTCCTTTCGGCCATCAATCTCCCCAGTGGAGTAATCTTCTAGAAATTTTAACGTGGAGTCGCCAGGGAAAATGATGCAACCCTTTTTCCACGTAGGGATCTCTATTTTCCCACAAAAACTCTGTATCTCTTTGAATCTTTGTCGTTCTTCCCAAGGATGATTTTCAATTTTGTCCCCGGCAACGGTGCTAGATTGTTAGCACCTGGAATCCCGCCCAAGGCTGTGGAGAGGCTGACCCCGAGGTAACAGCAGAACTGCTTTAGGAAAGGGAGTTGGGTTCCCCATTTCCAGAGAGGCATCTCTCACAAATGTATAACAAGGCCAAAAATATTGTCATGGAGTAATTTTTTCAGAGGTTGGAGGTGGAAATGAGATGGGCGTTGGCAAGGGGTTGGGGTAAGTTGCACAGCATCGTAGATGATGCGTAAGCTTAGAAGACACAACACAAGACAAGGATAGCGCGACAGGCAGAAGATAGACTAATTTTGATTATTTTAAGTCACTTTTTGTACTTTTGGACCATTTTTTGTGGATATTGGTCATTAGTCAATTAAATCAGTTAGGATTTAGTTATAAGTGGACTATGAATGTAAAGGAGCAAGCCTATATATAGAAATAATAATTGTGAATGGAGAGCCATCGATACATAGAAATAGAGAACAAGTTGTTATCTGTCTGAGATGAATACGGTTATCTATTTTGATCTATGGTTGCGTAGAAGTAATATGATGAGACAAATGTTGATCTGAATCGTTGTTATCTTCTTTTGTATTTTTCTATCTTTCTATTCCTGCAAACCTGATGATGAATGCTAAGTGAATCTGGAATATGGATATATGATGCGATGTTTTACTGTTTATGAATGTTGTTAGATTTTGCCGATCTAGATCTGTTACAGTTATGAATGAATGATGCGCAATAATGAATGGTTCTGTTGACATGATCTGGTCATTAAGCTGATAAATCGTCAATGACCTAACACTCTTCTATACTATGGAAACTTGGTTCCATCATCCCTCCCTCGAACAACTCAGGTGAGACCCCATCTACTCTGCGGGTGTTGTTGGAAAGGGTAAAACCCGTCTAGGCTGATGCTCTGTGAAATCGCGACGAATCGAGTGTCAAAAAAGTGGAACCCCTGTCAACTGGGTTTTGTTGGTTGAGGGTTGATCCAACAAATGGTTCTATTGACGGGACCTTGTTGCGACTAAGAGGAGGGGATGTGGCATCCAATGCAACTAGAAATCCAGGATTGGTTTGACCAGAAGTTGTAAAAGTTTGCTGAAGTAGAAAATCAGAACCTTGGATTGACAACATACAAGTGGTTGGAGAATTACATACACGACAGTCCTCATGAGTATTTATTCTGAGTTTCCCATTATATTGTACAAGTGGTTGGCTCAGTTTACATACAAGAAGACAAATTTCCAAGGAGGAGAACCAACATCCTGGACCCCTGAATTGATCCAGGAACTCCAAAAAACTAGCAATAGAGTATCACGAGCTGTTGAGGTCTGGCTGGATAGTATCCTAGAAGGCTACATCATGAAATTCACATTCAACACTACTAAGTCTTACAGTGAAGTGGAAAGGGAATTTTTCAACAAGCCCAGAGGGGGGTTCTTATTATCTCTACAACTGTCAATTAAAATGCTTGTCTGAGAAAAGGGTATATTTAAGATTCACCTAGAGTAGTAGAACTCGAGTGCGCGGAGGCAGTGGATACCACGACTAAAGGGGGGAGACGAATGGGAAGATAAGGGGTAGATGGGTGAAATTTTCAACAAGACTATGAGGGAAAATGAGGAAGAGAGTGGTTGTACAAGGGGAGGAGCAAGGTTTTAACAGGAGAAGAGGTAGAGGACAGGGGAAGATCCTGCTGCGATCGAAATGCAAAACTGCAAAGTACAACCACATGGGACGAAGTGACCCTACAGTGATGAAGAGGGAAACCAGACCCAGTAAGATCAAATCCTAGCAGCAATGTGCCCACACCTTCGTGCACCAATTCAAACTCAAGGAGAAACACGAATTCTACATTGAATTTCCCGACGTGTCAACAACATTCTAGTAGTAGATCAGCATCTATAGGAAGAATGTCAAGGATGGAGGGAGACGACACTAAGTTACCTTTGTTCTATGGGAATGGGATGGATGATCCTGATCAGTACCGATTCCTTTACGAGGAAGTATGGACTGTTAGACCGGCCACGAATGACGATGTCAAGAAGGGCCAACTAGATACTACTCTGCGGGGTCATGCGCTAGATTGGTAGATGAAATTTATACAGGTTCCTATAGGGACCCCTACAAAAAATTTGGATGAGGTTTGGAGGGGACTGATTGAAGAATTCAGGAAGCCTAAATCAGAGGCGCAATACATCACTGATTTGAAAGAGATCAAGCAGTTTCTGAATGAAGTTGTGTGGGACTTTAACCAAAGGTTCAAGACATTGATGGCATGATTCAGCTTTGATATGAGTGATGTTTAGAATAAAGAGTGGTTTATCATAGCCTTGGTACCTCACATCCGGCAACCACTGATGCAGCAGAAGATCGTGACACAGAGCAAGGCTCTGGATATTACGACAAAGTTGGAAGCTTCACCAGTCAGAGAGAATGCAGTTGGCATGAATCAAATCCAGGCATAGTTGGAAAATCTAACGCTTCAGTTACAAGAAATCAAGAAGGAGAAAGAAGATCGCGACGATATTTGGTGCACTTGGTGTCACGCAGATGGACACATCAAAGATAACTTCCCCAATTTCTGTAATTATCTAGTTACAGGAGCGCCGAACCCATTAAGTTGTTGCAGTGTACCATGGTGTCGCATATGTCAAGTTTATGGGGATCGGCATGAAGAGTGTAGCTACATGCAGAAAATGGTGTCAAAACCAGCCAACTTATATTGTTCTTTCTGTAAATCGGTGGGACATGAAGACAAAGACTGTCATGCATATGATCTGCTACAAGAGAGAATATATGATTCATATTTTGTGAAGGGAGAAGAACATCGCGCCGTACAGCAACCGCAAACACAGCCTCAGATGGTAAACTCTTGACCTCAGTATACACCACTGCCCCAGATGCAATTTATACCATCGCAGTTGCAGCCACAATTTGCACCACAGTAGCAGCCATAGTTTGCACCACAGCCGCAATTTGCACCGCAGCCGGAGTAAAATCAAATGACAATGCCTCAGTTGTAGCCACAGTATGTTCAAGCTGCATAGTACGTTCAGCAGCAGCTGAATCCCCTGCCGCAACAGATGGCTCAGCCGCAGTACCAGCAACAGGGAGGATTTTGTGGAGAATTTCAAGGAAGAGGAGGAGGCTTCAAACGAGGAGGAGGATGAGGTTGCGGATTAGTCCAGTGTTACAATTGTGGGATATTTGGGAACTATCAGAGAGAATTCCCAAACTTACAATGATCATGCACATATTGCACGGAAATTGATCCTAATATCGAAAACTACCCACAGCTAATCGCAAGATGGCAGGTTGGAAACGTTCCTCAATTGCAAAGCTCGAACCGGGTCCAGACTCAGAATCAGCTGCAAAACCAAAACTAGTTGTAGACCCAGAATCATGTTCCAATCCAAAATTAGGTTGTGAACCAACCTATGAACCCCCTATTGAACCAGACTCCATTGCTGACTCATAATCTTCCAATCAACCAGAATTAAGGGCCGGCGTTAGCAACAATCTCAGCAGATCCCAGAATAGCAGATGTTGAAGTTGTCGTTGTCACTCGCGTAGAAGCCACAATAGGAGAGGATGGGACCCGACCAAATATTCAACTGGCTAGATAAAAGAAGGCACCATTCGATATCACAACTGAAAAGGAAACATTTTTTGGAGCACGGGATGCGATCGGAAGAAATCTTGGTAAGTCGCCTATCTATGAAATGGCTCCTGCTTTTGATTCCACACTAAAGGAAGGACCATCGCGGTAGCATGGTGCCTTGTAGCACTTCTTTGAGAGTTTTTTTATCTCTATAAAGAGACCCAAACGCTTTGGTTGAGATTGAAAATTTCTTACGTCACCGGGGTAAGGAGTCCACAGTGAATTATTTACATAAGAAAAAGACAGGCAAGGAGATGCGTATGAATATTCAAATTGGAGACTATGAAGTCGACTTGGTCATTCTGGATCTACGGTTGGACTTAAATTTCCTAACAAAGAAAACATGTGAAAATATGGGGAAACCGACGTTGGGATGGTCCCATGTGCAGCTGCGATTAGCTAATCAGGCGAAGTTGCAACCAATTGGATGGGTATCTAACCTGGTCGTAGATGTTGAAGGTATGAGGACTCGTGCTAATTTTGATGTAATTGAATTTTTTAATGGGGAAGCCTCCTAACCCGCATTGTTAGGGGTTGGATGGACCAACAATAGCATGGCAGTCATTAATTTTAAAAAGCATATGATGACTTTTGAGAACCAAGATATTAGGGTCATCGCGCCTATGGATACTAATGAAGGCAGGTGATACATTGAACCAGTAAAAGATGAAGTTGTCAGGGGGTGGGATCATGCCTACAATATCTCTGAATATTATATTCACCCCATGGCTGACGAAGAACTCGGTTGGCGCAATGCTAGTTATTCGTCTTCTGATTCTGAGGATGCGTTGGAAAATTGAAAAAATCGCATGCATGAGGTGTCCTTTCTCAAGTGCAGATTAATCATGCAGTTATTGCGCCATGTTGTGACTGAAATTGTAGAATTACCAGTTTATGAAGGGATTCCTAAAATTTATGTGTTCTTAATGGAATTTGAAGAAAATTTCTCAGAACCGTAGCAATTGCTGGCACTGGAGGAAGCACTGAAGGCTACTCTAGCACACTAGTGGGAAACTCACGATGTTGTTATAAATGAAGAAGATGATGAAGCTAAAAGATCAAGAAGGATTCTACCCATGAAATGAATAAAAATAAGTATTCAATTTTCATTTCATGATATTATTTTGTTATGCATTTGTTTATATTCATTTGATGTGTTATGCATGATAGAATGTTTGCATTAATGACAGTATACTACTACTATGCATGTTATGGGTAAGTATCCCATGGTCCTATACAACTCTCCATTGCTACTTATCTAGAATGAAACCTCTTTTCTAACATATTGGATTAGTGCAAAATCTCAATGATGTGATGGTAGAGATGGAAGGCATCTAGAAAGTTTCTGTGAGATATGGATGAATGTTGTATTGTCTAAAATAGTTGCATGATCATATCTTTATAAGATAAAAAAAAATTCAAAATCTTGTAAATGTTTCTCAATTGTAAGGCCTCCAGATTCTCCATCAAGGATATGAGGCAAGGAAATCATGAAGGATATGAGGCAAGCAAAGAGGCATGTATCTTCTTTGGGTACTGGGTGCAACGAAGTCTTGTGGAAAGGACATGCTCTCGAAAATGGCATCACGAGTCCCATCAAGCTGCCCCTTAATGTCAGGGATCTCAGGCGGAGGGTCTAGACTAAAAATCAGATGTACAGGATGGAGAGATACTCTTTGTTTGCAGGGAAGGATATACATGAGTGAACTCATGACTTTGCTTGGGGTGAAATAATCCATGATAGATTATTCTAACAAAATTAGGAAAGGAGAGAGATATATTTACAAGAAAACCCAAGATGTTCTGGAGAAAGCTAAATCTTAAGTATCTCATCTTTTCTTCAAGCCTACCCATGCTTTTACAGTGAATTCATGCACGTTGCGGAAATCGTCAATGCCTTCTGGAAACTTAAATTTTAGTACCACGAAATTAGTGGAGCTGTTGAAATATTGGAAACACAGGTTTATGGAAGTCATCAGGTGAAAGATTCATTTTCTTCTGGTTGTCTGACTCTTGTTCACCATCGACAGTCTAGTCTATAGTACTATCATCCATAGCTTCGGGAGGCTTCAAAACCTCCTCCTCATATCAGTCCTTTCGGCCGTCGATCTCCCCAGTGGAGTCATCTTCTAGAAATTTTAACGTGGAGTCACCAGGGCAAATGATGCAACCCTTTTTACACGTAGGGATCTCTCTTTTCCCACATAAACCCTGTATTTCTGTGAATCTTTGTCGTTCTTCCCAGTGATGATTTTCAATTTCGTCCTCGGCAACGGTGCCACATTGTTAGCACCTAGAATCGCACCCAAGGCTACGGGGAGGCTGACCCTGAGGTAACAGCAGAACCGCTTTAGGAAAGGGAGATGGCTTACCAGTTTCCAGAGAGGGATCTCTCAGAAATGTATAACAAGGCCATAAATATTGTCATGGAGTAAGTTTTTCGGAGGTTGGAGGTGGAAATGAGATGGTTGTTGGAAAGGGGTTGGGCTAAGTTGCGCAACATCGCAGATGGTGCGCAAGCTCAGAAGACACCGCGCAAGATGAAGATTGTTATAGCTGATTTCACCACTCTAGGTGAATCACACTTTGTATGGCCTTCCCCTGTCCCGCTGCTGACTCCTTAGACCCCATGGACCATTTTTTGTCCTTTGATGTTTCCTTGATCATCCCTAAAAACATATGAAAAATGATACATGCGAATTTTAAACCTATAAGCGCATATATACGCGGGTTTGACCTCTAAAACTGCATACATCGGGATGTGTGCATAATCCAAATCCTTTTGGAGTTTTCCTTGACATGGATCCGACTCATTTAACTCCTAGCCTTCCCTATGCCTTGAGATCGCTAGGATTCGACCTTTCATTACCCCTTTGAAAAGCTATATAAGGAACCCCTTGGTACATTGAAGGCATAAGAGAGAATTGAGAGCAAAGAAACTATAGTCCATTGTTGCCGGAACTTATGCTTGAGTCTGCATCCCTTTGTCCCTTGGAGCACTAGTGTGTTCTTCCCAAGCTTGCCTTTTGCTTGTGAGCTTGCTATCAAGAGATGGAGGATTGAGGTGGTGGAGGCCCAAGTGGGGGATTCAGTTTCTCTGGTTCACAGACGTGCTGTCAGAGGTTGTATCTTGTAATCTCTGATTTATATTAATAGAAATATCTTTTCCTGTCCAATAATGTGTGTTTGAATGAATATTTTATCCATGGGATTATGTCAAATTCTTGTACATTATTGATTATATATGCTAGAATAGATATAACACCATGACATATAGAATGCTTGTATTGTTTACTTGTTGTTGAGGAAGCAATCTATCAATTCAAGATGAAGATTGGAAAGCTCAACGGGGATCTACTTCAACCGTCCGGAATAAGGTACGAGATCTGATCCTCTAGTGTTAGACATTTAATTTCTATTGCATATTGGAAAGGATTCATTTCTGGAGTCAAGCTGTCTATTGTGGTACCCCAAGCCATAGGAATTTCTCTCCGTAACAGAATTGGCAATTCCACTGGGGAGTTCCTAGTAGTTGTCCTTTGGGGGTTGTTTTATCGGCATTCAATGAATTTGAATTGCTCTTTCTCTCTTGTTTCTGTGTCGGGTCTGGGGGCATGTATGCCTGGTAGGGTCTAATTGGTGTGAAGTTTGTCTCAGCTTGGTTGTTTACCTTGAATTTATGCACCTTTCTTCCTGTACGTGAGTTTTTAACACACAGTTGCGTATACACGCAGATTCCTCTGCGATTGCCGCATATACACGTGGGTTTACTGCGAACAGTCGCGTATGCCCTTGCTTTTTCCTTTTTGTGGAAGTTAATTGGTTGTTGGGTGAATTCTGATATTTGTTGAGTCTCCTTTGACACTGCCTGAGTTTGTTTAGACCTCTATTTATGACCAGAAACGTTTTTTTTTAGGCTAATTTTTTTTTTTTTTAAAGGTTCTTGTCATGGCATTTTTTATTTTTTGTTTGAGATTAGTGCATTAGAGTTATTTTACCTTAGTGCTTTGCTTGAGTGTTGTTTGTGTGTCCTTGCAGAGTCTAGGGGTCGTAGAATCATTCTTTTGCTTTTTACATCTCTTTTATTGCAAAAAATCCAAAAACATTTGCTTATCATCATGCATTGCATTTTGCATCTTTGCATTGTACTTGCACTAGATTTTCTTTGGAGTACTAGTTAGTACTTCATATAGGAAAAATTTGCATTCATCATTTGAAGAGAATTGTGCATTTCACATAGTAGCATACCCTGTTTTCATGGACACAATGCATTTGCATTGATTGTTAGGTGTGCATTTTACTTCATGTTGCGTCATAACACCATTAGTTGCACGGTCATATCCCTTTTTTGAGTAATAAAGCCAACTAAAATCAACGCTAAATTAAAATGAACTACACTCTTTTCTTTTATAGGGTGCACCAACAAGATTAGGTTTTAGGATCTTGGAATAGTTAATTGTAAGTCAATTCTCCAAGATCACTAAACAACAACATGTATGTGTCTATCCAGGTGAGTGTGTGAAATCCTTGGTATAACTAGTGTTTCTCAAGATCCTCCTCTCAAAAGGGATTTAAGCACGAGGCAGTGTGAGCAGTTATTGATTGGGATGATCCCTAGTCATAACTGAGTAGCACCAGACATATTTCCAGGATTGTATTCGTATCTGGGGGATCTTTCGAGAGTTTCGGGCTTTGCTACCCTGCCCATACGGTCAATCTCTCCTGGGACTATCCACCTGAGCATTGATTATATTGAGGTGACCTTAGTGGCCTTACCTAGGATATCAAGGGGGTACTTTGCAGGGGTTATTCTACGGGTGTCCCGGCCAGGTTGGGGTAAGACAGCATAATCGCTTTACGCGTTGAAGCTGAGGGCCACAATAATTGGTTACGTACCTCCACTTGTTGTATATGGGAGTCTCAAGCCTCTCCTAGGCGAGACATACCTGCTTCATTCGGGAGCTCATTTATCCAGCCCTTGTTTGCTTGCATTTGGCTTTAGATTTTATTAGTGATTGCTCTGTGCATGATAGTTGATCTAGGGTTTACGTAAATAGAGAGTCTTTTCTATTTTTTGAGTCATTGTGGATTCGGGTGCGGCTCCTTGCCATTCTCGCCGTTTAGCAGGACTTTCGCCTTCTACTTTTCCTCCTCCTTTGGGAGAGAGACCTAGATAGTCCAGGTGGACTATTTCACACATTCATTCACACACCATGGGAGACCATTTAGAGGATATTCTTGAACCACCTCCTCCCATTCGTGTTGACGATGGGGAGTTTACTCCTACTTACGATCCTTCACTCAACTTGGCTGAGTTAGGTCCTGTGATTTCTGAGATAGGAACCATGCATGATAGACCTACTCACTCTAGGGTTGACTCCCCATTAACATGTTATCGGCATGGAATGCCGGAGGATGCTGAGACTCAGTTTGAACCTGCCATCACTAGCTACGGTAGTTATGCTATGTCTTGTTTCCCTACACATGATTTGGCATTTCATGTCGAATCCGACTTCGAGCCTACCACTATGCCTGGGGGCACTCTCATTCCTTACCATGCAGAGAGGCTTGGGAGCACTAGTCACATTGCACCTTCCATCCCAGTGGTGGAAGTTACATCGTATATCCCTCCTAGGTCTAGGGTTAGTGATCCAATTAGGATACCAGATCCGAGACGAGTGACGATAGGCGGTAGCACGTGCATTATTACTCAAATTCCTTCGTCCTCGATCCCTAGTTCTTCAAATGTACATCCTCCACCTTATTCACGTGGTCCTTCGAGCTGGTATATGGCTACGAGTTAGGTCCGTACTGCGGTTACTAGACCGATTGTGTCTCAGGTTTACATACCGCCCGTTGCTTCAGGAGGCTATGTTCATACTTCTAGAGGTCATGTTACTACTTTCGGGGCGTATATCCCTACTTCTGGTATGTATATCCCTACTTCTGGAGCGTATCTTCCTACCTACAGAGTGTCTCATGGGGCATCGCATGCAATGACCTATGGACCCTATTATGGGATGCAGTATGGACAGGGTTCTTCACCTTATGGAGGTGGGTATCAACAACCTGCTTACTCTCCTAATTACGGCTTTGTATCTCCTACTAGTCAAGGTCCACCGCACTATGGTGCTTCCATGCCACCCTATAGGATTCATACGAGAGGAGGACACTATGGCCAAGGCCATGGTGGTAATCAACCCTATATGAATCAGGGAGCGGTCCATCGACCTCATCATCCTAGGCTCCCTTTCCTCGTGATGCTTAATCTTCTTGACTTATCGAGATTGACGAATGATCCTGTGGCTCATGACCCAGCTTGGCTGGCTGTCCCTACCAAACTTCCTTCTGACATACCTAAGTTCGAGGGCAAACCAGGAGAGGATCCGAGCGAACACGTTACTACGTTTCACCTATGGTGCTCTTCGAATTCCTTACATCAGGACTCAGTCCGTTTGAGACTATTTCAACGCACCCTTATAGGGCTTGCCGCGAAGTGGTATATAGAGTTACCTAGGGGAGATTTCGCTTTCTTCGACGACCTTGCGATGACTTTTCTTAATCACTTCCAGCTACCAGTGCGTTATGACATTGATACTGAACTCTTGTCGACATTTCGGCAAGATAAAGCCACACATATTTCTGATCATATTCAAGAGTGGCATAGACGAAAGAGGTTAATTAAAGCTTTTAAACCGCTGGAGTTCCTCCTCGAGTGGTTCCTCAAGTCGTTATTGCCGTATATAGCGAAGGATGTTTCCACATCCGGAGTGCAGAATGAGGAACAAGCAATTTTTAGGGCACAGGAAGTGGACTTGATTTATGCTCAGTCTAGTTTATTGTATGAGATTATTCCCAATGCTCCTCGTTCCAGTTTCGATCCCAAAGTCAAACCTGGACCACATGCTGATGGCATTGTGGGTTGTGCTAGTGCGAAACCTGCGGATTCGGTTGCAAAACAAGTTAGTCAATTGTCAATCAACCAATCTGCTTCGGAACAAGCTACAGCTTCATCTCAACCCGCCCAAACGATAAGTGTACTCTCTGTGCAATCATCGGACCAGAAGGGTAACCAACAGCCCGGACGGAATAGAAAAAAGGGTAAAAATAATCGAAATGGTGGGAATAAGAATGAGAATGATAACAATAATGACAAGAATGGTAGAAATGTTGAGGGGGACAAGCAAGCTAAACGTAAGGTTAAGTTCCCTTGCAAGTTGTGTAAGGACGAGCACCTCACTTACTTGTGCCATCGTATTGAGGAAGCTTTGAGATTCTTAGCACAGGGCCCAGCTGTGCTAACTAACCCTTTACTGCATAATCAAAATATGAACTCGAAGTCCCATGACCAATCTGGTGATGATGATCCACCGGAGGGTAGTAGTCGTGGGTGCATTAACATGGTCCGTGCTGCGAAAGTTGTGACCCATGCGAAAGATTATAATTCGTCACAACCCGGCCCAGGCAAAGATCTTGATCCACCAGGGTCCCCTTTGCTCATTGAGAAACCTACGGATAAACCTGAGGCTGCACCTCGCATTCCTAAGGGAGTCCTTAAGTGTTCTGGCCATAATCCAAATACCCGAGCCACCCAGAATTATTCAGTTGTCGAGGATTTGGGACACACTCCTTGTGCGATGTCTGCATTGGAAGTGCTTCAGAGTTGTCCTTCACAAAGGAAGGTGTTGCTTTCTGCCCTTAGTGTGAACGATGATGATTCTTCCTCTGTGATCAAATTTGAAACCGTAGGACTTTAGCCTCGCTTGCCCTACTATGTGTCTCTTTTGGTTCACGTAGAATTTCTTAATATGACCATCAAGCGCACTGTGATTGATGAGGGCGTTGCTGCTTCTATGATGTCTTTGTCCTGTTGGAAGGGTCTAGGATCTCTTGAGCTATCTAAATTAGCGACTATGTTAACTGCGTTCAATGGGAGATCTTTTAGGCTGCACGGCATCCTTCCTTCCCTTAAAGTCCATTTGGGGGGGAAGACCATTGCGATAGAGGTCGAGGTGGTTGATGCGCCCCTTGACTACAATCTCTTGCTAGGTAGGAACTGGATGTATAGTATGCAAGCCGTTGCTTCTTCCTTGTTCCGCGTTGTATGCTTTCCGCATAACAGGAAGATCGTAACGATTGATCAAACGACATTCAAGAATCCATCTGTTACCGCATCTTCGGGAGCTTCGATCCCAATCGTTGACCACTCTCAGCCGGCAACTGGGAGTGTGGGTGTAGGCATGTATCCATCCCTCATGGGAAGCTTTAGTTTTCCTACACCGATCCTCATGATAGGATCTAGTTTCGATGAGGCTTCGACATCTACGACATCAGTGTCTTTTCGCATGACTCATATGGAAGATCCTTGGATTCTTCCTACAACGAGTACTTCGAGTGAGCCCATCGAGACGAATGTGTCGTTGCCTACAGCTATGATAGCTTATCAAGCTAATCTCAAGAGTGTTGCAGATCCTAGTCCTTCCTCTTCGCGGATAGAGGAGGAGGACCCTTATGTGCTGCCGGCATGGGTAGTACAGTCTTCTCACGCCCACGACTACCTTGATACGGTTTTCCCTTCGGATGAAGCGATTATTGAGGCTATGTCAGGAGTTGAGCCACCATGGGAGGAACTTCATCATAGATCGTACTTTCTTCCAGAGCTTGACCATTTGGAGTGTGAGGATTTTAGGGCGGTTCTTAGTCAGAGAGTTGGTAGTCCTGTGGTTCCATTAAGCTCTCCTGATCCGATGGCTGATGGAAACATGACGAACATATCTTCAACAAGTCCTATCAACATCTGTCACGATCCTGGCACGATAAATAATGTCTATATTGGGGCGGAATGTTCCCATGCTGAGATTCTGGAATATACCGAGCTATTTAAAGAATTTTGTGATATTTTTGCTTGGTCTTACGATGAGATGCCAGGTATTGACCCTCGTATTGTAGAGCACAAGATTAAGACTTACCCCAATGCTAAGCCTATTCGACAACGTTTACGGACAGCCGTGAATCCTAGGAAAGCACCCCCGATTAAGGAAGAGAAAGAGAAGCTGTTGAAAGCCGGTTTCATCTATCCCATTCCATTGACGGAGTGGGTTTCAAACCCCATTCCGGTGGATAAGAAGCAGGGAGCGATCCGTATATGCACTGATTTCCATGATTTGAATCGTTCCTGTCCTAAGGACAACTTCCCCGCACCATTTATAGATCAGATTTTGGATGAGTGTGCGGGTAGCGAGGTGTTCTCCTTTATGGATGGCATTTCCGGGTATAATCAGATACAGATTAAACCTGAGGACCAACATAAGACTGCATTTATTTGTCCTTGGGAAATGTTTGCATATCGGAAAATGCCTTTCGGCCTTAAAAACACCAGAGCTACATTTCAGCGGGCGATGACCTTGATTTTCCACGATCTCAAGTCAATTATCGAGGTATTTTTGGATGACCTCGCTGCTCATTCTTGCATGAGAATGCGTCATCCCTATCACTTGATATTGGTATTCGAAAGATGTCGGCACTATTCAGTTTGACTAAATCCTCATAAGTATATCTTTTGTGTGAAATCAGGGCGTTTGTTAGGATTCATCATTTCTAAAGAGGGTATAAGAGTCGACCCTTTGAAGGTTGAGGCAATACTCCAGTTGTCTCCCCTGAAGAATATTCGTCATCTTCAATGTTTGCAAGGCATGGAAAACTTCTTATGAAGATTTGTTGTCAACTTTGCGAATTTGACTAGAGGCTTCATGCGTCTCTTGAAGAAGGACACCCCCTTTTATTGGGATGAGTGAGCCCAGGAGTCCTTCGATGCACTCAAGCGAGCCCTAGCATTGGGCCTGGTGATTAGTCCTCCAGATTATAGCCGTGATTTCCTATTATATGTGGTCACATCCTTAGAGACGATTGGTATGGTTTTGGTTCAAGAGGATGAGGAGCTCCAAGAGCATGTCATATATTATTTGAGCCAAAACCTTATTGACGCAGAGATTCATTATTCTCATGTTGAGAAGCTTGCTTTAGCTACCGTACATGCGGTTCAACGGTTGAGACATTATATTCTCCTTTGCTAGACTTTGGTTGTGGCCCATGTCAATCCGTTTCAATTCATCCTCACCCGAAGGATGATTGGGGGAAAGTATAATAAATGGATTGTCATTCTGCAAGAATTAGATCTCGAGTTTGTTTCGGCAAAATCGAAGAAGTCTTTAATTTTTGCAGAGCTTATATCGGATTTCCCAAGTGAGGCCGAGGAGTTTGTTTGTGAAGATACGTTTGTCGATGAGGTCAAGAGGTGCCACCCTTGCTGGGTGTTCGCACATAATATGCACTCGAAACCTGCCCCGTTACATCCCATTATCACCGTCAGTCCCTTTACTAAGTGGGGGCTCGATTTTATGGATTGCAACCCAGCTTCGGCTGGGGGGCACCATCACATTATAGTGGCTGTTGATTATTTCACGAAATGGGCTGAGGCTATGCCTACAGTAAAATCCGACGGTGAGACAGTCGCTCACTTTGTGTTCAACCAAATTATTACTCGGTTCGGGATTCCGAAAGAGCTTGTCACTGACCATGGCTCGCACTTTCAGAACCGTATGATGGAAGAGTTGGCATCCAAGTTAGGGTATAAGCAAGAGCATTCATCTTCTTACTACCCCCAAGTGAATGGACAGGTAGAGGTGGTGAATAAATCACTCAAATCCATTCTCCAACAAACCATCGTACAAAGCAAGAATAATTGGCACATTATGTTATATCCTCCTTTGTGGGCATATCGAACTACTGTTAAGACTGCCACTGGTTTTTCTCCATATCAGCTTGTACATGGAGTGGAGTTGATATTGCCGGTTGAATGTGAAATTCCTTCGTTGAAGCTAGCTATGGAACTCTTACCGGATACTTCCCCATTGGAGGAGTGTTTGGTTCACCTTGAGCAACTTGATGAGCAGCGTTGGGATGCCTTGGTGGCTCTAGAAGTCAATAAACGTCGCGTTAAGGTCCAATACGATAAGTCTGTCTGTCCAAGAGTGTTTAGTGAAGGAGACTTGGTCCTTTTGTGGGATCAACCAAAAGAACCCTTGGGGGCAGGGAAATTTAATCCTATGTGGCATGGTCCTTACGTGGTCAAGTGTGTGTTAGAGAAGGGTGCGTATGAGTTAGTGGATTACAAAGGAATAGCTTTGGCAGAGCCTAGAAATGGGCTCTATCTCAAAAAATACTATGCATGATGTTTAGCCAAGGCTGCTTGTTGTATATTATTGTATAGCTTTGCATAGTTAGGTATTTTTCTTATCGTGATTGGGTTTGTGATTAGTTTCCGTTTCTTTTGGCAGATGTCAATGGAATCTTCCACCTACATAGGATTCACGGATGGTGCAAGCCGTCACACTCAACACTCAGCCTCTGCTGCTTGGGTGATTTATACTCCTATGGGTCAGGTACTGTCTTCAGGAGGTGTATGTCTACGGCCATCTTCCAACAATGTTGTTGAATATAGCGTCATTATTGAGCTTCTATGGGATGCCATTTTACATGGCGTTCTATCTCTTGAGGTACGTCTTGATTCAGAGTTAGTAGTGTCATAGCTCAATGGTTTGTACCATGTTAGAGATCCAACGTTATTGAGAAGGTTTTTGCGTGTGAGATTGTTAGAACGACAATTTGACAATATAACATATATACACATTCCAAGAAATAATAATTAAGTTGCTGACTCATATGCTAACTACGTGTTATATTGGCATTTGTTTCATTCATAATAAATTAATCACAAACACAATTTTTACACATTTAAATAAATAACTCGATCACCATAAAAAAAATTATATATACATAAAAAATGTGATAATACATAGTGTCATGATACAAAATTGGGGCTTTTAAGCCACCATCATATAATACACGGTCGTACAAAATGTATACACTCCCAGGTGTCTAATCCTGTGGAGGAGGAGGAGGGTTGTGATCATGGAAGGTCACTACGTCTCTAGCCAGCCGTAGGAATAAACGCACCCATGCGCGCGGTACACCCACCACCTGCCGCTGCATGGCCTATGGAAAGTCCTCGACTTGCGCCATGGTAACTCTATGTGTCAATCTCACGAAGTTGGTATGAATGCTCTGGAGCGTTCGATCCGCATCCACACCCGTGATGTCATCTCCTCTTCCCCTCCATCTATGACGAGGGAAGCCCTCTGGCCGTCGTGGTCCCACATCTGCACACAAATGGTAGATGTCACTATGTATCATCACCCAAAAATATGTCTTTTTGATTCCACATAATCAAGAAAATACAAAAAAATTAAATAACTCAAAAATTTAAGAAGAGAGGGTCAAGATTCGTTACCTATATCACCATATGCCGATCCTGGTGGTAATGGCATGTCCGGGTCCCCCCGGAAATCTATCCCTGCATAGGGGTAGTCATCGATGGAAACTATCTGTCGTCGCCACCATGGAAAGAAGTCAGCTGGATATGGGTTGGCCACCCTACCACCCCCCAGTCTGCGTATAGCATCTGCCCAACGCCGTTGGGCCGGATCTCAAACCCCGTGAAGAGAAACGTCCACTCTGGGGCTCAATCTTGGAATTCACTCGAAGAAAAATGTGCTCAAAATACTGCTGAACCCGAAGTTCCGCACCTGCCTGCCTTACACTCACTGAGCTAGTGTTTCATGTTGCTCAGTAGTGTAGTACTCCAGTTATAGATCGTGGGTCTCATGCACTCCACTGCATAGAACATCAGAGGTCGCGAGGCCTGGTGGAGTGATTCTAAGCCTGTTATCCTACCCAACGTCAGTAATATGGCCTTTAGGCCCACCACCTGTATAGCATTGGTAGAGACTTGACTCCCCACCTTCTCGGTGTTTGGATAATAGTACACTGCAATGTACTCGTTGATAGTCAGGCCACCTCCTGGCCCACCACAAGAACGAAGGTTCACCACTTCCCCTCGTCTAGAAAGCCCTGTGATAAAGTATATGTCCTCCACCTCTATGGTGAGGGACATCCCATTGATATGGAAGGACTCCGAGTCTGGATCCCAGTAATCTACCAGCATCTATAACAGTCTTGGTTTGGCCCTCAAACCACCAAGACACCAAAACTTGTAGAGTCCGCATGCACGTAGAGCTTGTTGAGCCATTAAGTCGACCCTTACTGCTTCCTCTACTTCACCATGCTCACGCTCTCTCCACTCTAGGACCATCTTGCATAAGAAATTGCAAATTTGCCCATTAGTTTATTGAAAAAACCATATGCGCGACCTCATACATGACTGTTTTGAAAACAGCCACGTATGTACGTGGGTTTGAGGCCATTTTCCGCGTATATCCAGCCCTATACATGGAAAAAACCTCGATTTCTGTGTGGGCCGCAGTGCTCATTTTGGGTTGGCCTAAAAACCTTATTTGACCATGAAAATTCATAAAAAATGTATCAAAATGCAAGAGGAGAGCACGAGTAAATACTTGGAAGAAACGGTAGTGAATTCCGTCGGCTGGATCTCCTGCAATTCGCTGTTGAAAATCAGAGCTCAAATGGGTAAAAGTTTCAAATGATTTATAATATTTTAATTTTTTTTCTATTTATAGCAAATTTTCAAATATTTGAAAATTTTTACCCCCTTTTCTATAGTTTCGACATTTTCTAACCATTTTTTACCATTTTTGACATAATTCGTGATGTAGAAGACCTTTTTCAGTGCCATTTCAGCCATTGGATTGACCCATTCGTGCCGATCTCAGGTATCATTTCTAAACTGGCATATAGGTTAGGTTTCATCACCATTTGCATTTTGCATAACCTTATGACCATCTCATCATGACCTTAGGTACGAACCCACTCTATTATGTCACGAAACCTTCTTGCTGCTTTAGAAGTGGTATGATATGAGTGGTAGAGCTTTACCATACATGGGTACCCTAGTTAGCGCCCTATTTTCATTTGGTGCCCATGATGACGTTTTCTCCTTTAGGGTGTGGGAGTCCATTGTATAGTACTGCCATGACATTTCGCAAGAGCCTCATACTCCTCTTGATCTTTTGCTAGCCTATTTCCCTCAGGACTCCCTCATGTCAAGTTGTGAATGCATTATCATGAGCTTTGCCTGCCTTATTGAGCTTTATGTCGGCTTCCCTGACATTGCGTATCAGCCATATAGCCTGAGCTTGTCTCATGTCTAGCCATGCAGAGCCATTTTTTTATATCCTTCGCGGCTTGATTTCCTTTTTACCAAAAGGGGATTTTCCCCCGAGTGTCGATATCCTACACATGTATCCTTGCATTGAGCATAGGTATGTTCCACTGCTCGGAACTAGTTTGTTTTCCCTTATGACACTCGTCTCCTCCTAGTTTGTAACTATAAATCTATTTTATTCTTTTTTCAAGCTTTTTAAATAACTGAAAAAGTCCAACAAAAAAAAAATTTTAAAAACCAAAATCCAGACAAGGAAAGATGTTATCTGTGGCAGTTGTCGAGTCATGTCTCCTTTGAACAGAGCACTGTATATCACATCCATTGGTTGGGTTATAGTTTGACTTTAGGAGCTGTACTCGTTTATCTGAGTTTATCTCCACCAACTGGTTAAGCTTCCAGTCCCTATGGAGCCTCTGTCGATGCCTCCTGCGCCGCAGAGATGTCCTAGTTTGTATATCGATTCTATGCTGCCTTCATTCAGTCACCATACGCTGTTATGATCTTGTTCGAAGGAAGTTGAAGCCTGAGTCGGCCATTCCTTAGTTATCTTGACTTTGCATGTCGGCCATTCCCAATACAATTACTGGTTCGTGCACCTTATGATCGAGTCCTTCCACATTATACAGCTTTGCTGAGTACCTCATGTTGGATGATGGGGGATGCCTTAATGCCCTCCTTCCAGTGGATTTCATCCCATCGACTTCAGATCATTTATTCTGGGATTGGAATCTATAGTCCTTTTGAGTTCCTTGAGACTTGTAGTCATCAGTGGCAGGTTCTCTCGCCATCGACAATTTTTGGGAATACATCAATGTCCCCTGATCGATGGATACTCTCAAGTGTTCGACCTCAACACATTTATTCACACTTGTTAGTTTGCACTCTAGTACCTTGATTCCCATTTTCATTATCAGTGGGTGATCTCGCGTCTGTTAACGGTATACATTAATGACCGGTAATCAAATGATGGACTACTATGTTTGACCTCGACACCTCTATTCGCATAGTAGGACATGTACTCGTAGCGGTTTGTGTAGAAGACTTTCCAGATTGGTGGCATCTCTTATATGCTACCTCCTTGATCGTGCCAGTGTTCATGAGATTTCAGCTCTCGTGACTTAATTCCAGTATATGTCAAATATTTCCAGCCACTATGGAGATCTTGATCTATTATATCTTCAGCCATTATGGAGATCATGGTCCTATGTATATCTTCATCATGGAGATTCTGATCTATGTATATTGTACGTGGCTATGACCACATATGTGATATCATGTATCATGCCTATTCATGGCCATTGTACTCTTATGTATCTGGGGCTGCTATATGTATTTGCAGTTATATGCAGAGTTGTATTATTGTACTATGTTGATTGGGTGGCTGGTCTTCCATTTGGAATCCTTCATCACTCCACTTATGGGTGTAGCTAGGGCTTTCACCCTAGCTTGTGCTGATGAGCACCTACTAAGGAATCTGGAATGGTACTGTCATGTGGATTTTACGAGCCCATGACAGTTCATGCTCGTGGTTGCTTTCATATTTAAGGAGTCTGAAAGCAAATAAGAAGACTCTGTAGTGATGAAATGGTACTGTCATGTGGATTTTGCGAGCCCATGACAGTTCATGCTCGTGGTTGCTTTCATATTTAAGGAGTCTGAAAGCAAATAAGAGGACTCTGAAGTTGGAATGGTACCGTCATGTGGATTTTGCGAGCCCATGACAGTTCGTGCTCATGGTTGCTTTCAATTTTAAGGAGTCTGAAAGCAAATAAGAAGACTCTGTATTTGGAATGGTCAGGCAAGGAGGAAGTGTTCAATTAGGGGACATTTAGAATGATCAGAGCTGAGGGCGGGGGGGAACACTGGTGGATCTCCTTGCCAGGCGGATGGATGGTGGCAAAATAATGAGACCTTTGCAGTATGACAGGAGTGAATGGCTCATTGTGAAATAATCTGATGACGGCCGATGTGGCGTGCAAATCAATGCGGCAAGGTGTAGGGACGCAATGTTGACATTGTACCAAGTGAGAGCGAGAAATGATCTCAAGCATCATCACGATCGTGAAAAAAGGATTCCGGCGATATAAAAAATGCTAAAAACGGAGGGTGGTCGAAGCGGCACGCAAACCGAGACGACATTTGGGGCGAAAAAATGGTCAAAAAATAATTTCGAAAAAATGATGCAATGAAGTGACCATTATGAAGGTCTCGTCGTGCTGGTTCCAATGGTGGAAACGGTTCGGAAAACGGACTCCGTATGGGTTTGAAATAGCCAAACAAGGAAAGGGTCAACGGGCTATAAATAGTAAGTGGGCCCAATATGACATGTCATTTGCACTATTCCCATTTCGCACACGATCGGAGTGTACCAGAGCTTACGTGGGATTTCTGGACGATCTGACCGGCGGTTTTGAGATTCGGGAGAGCCAGGTATTCCATTGAACTTATGCCTGTTTTCTTTTTGGGTTGGGGGAAGGGTTGCGGGTCCCAGGGGGGTGTTTGTATGGTCCACAAGGGTGGACCGCGACTGTCGGTCGTGGCAGCCGCGGTTTGGACCGCGACTATTCGGCTTGACAGCCGCGGTCTAGACCGCGGCTGTCAGGTTTTGACAGCTGCGGTCTGGACCGCGACTGTCTGGCTTGATATCCGCGGTTTGGACCGCGACTGTTGGGTTTGACAGCCGCGGTGTGGACCGCGACTGTTGGCTTGGACAGCTGCGGTCTGGACCGCGACTGTCAGCTTTGACAGCCGTGGTCTGGGCCGCGACTGTCGGCTTTGACAGCCGCGATCTGGACCGTGACTGTCTTTTGTGTCTGGAGTTGTTTGGGAAGGGTGAGAATGTCTATTTTGAACAAGAATCTAATGAGGCTTTGTTGTGTGACTGACAAGATGCCACGGACTGTATGGAGAGAGCGAGAGATGCCAGAGGAGCTGGTGGACATTATCCGAGAGGACCGTCGTGTGCGTTCGATGCTTGGGATATTCGGCCTACTGAAGTTTGCTGAGATTCTGATGATTCGGTCAGCAGGGTTGCTACTGAACCGCTTAGTGAGTTTCTGGGAGCCGAATTCACTGGCGTTCCGAGTACAGGGGGAGAGGGTGGACCTCACCCTTACTGATGTCTATTTTCTGACGGGGTTTCCCTGCCTAGGGAGGGTGGCAGATACCCAGCCGCGGGGGTCCGCGGATCTTGATATTGTTGATATGGCAGTGCGGTTCTGTGGAGCAGAGGCACGGGTGCATCAGAATGCACTCCGAGTTGGTGACTTACGGGAGCCAGTGGTTCGAGCGACGGCCGCATGTATAGTGCGGATCCTAGGTTCTCAGGCACCTGAGAAGGTGTCTGGGGGGCAGATGCAGCTTGTGGAGCGTACACTGGGGGGGACTTATTTTGCATGGGGTCAGATGTTCCTGACCTGCGTTCAGCGACAGCTGACCGCAGCGAAGGAAGCTGGCAAGGGGTTCTGCTTTGGGTCGTTCTTGTGCGCCTTCTTTATGGAGAGGGTCCCCACACTGCGGCCACGGGTGCCGGTCCGAGCAGGAGGCGTGAAGGAGCCTCGTATGATTCGATGGGGGGAGATGATGCGCCGCCGTGGTGGTGGCGATGTGGGCTGGTATTTTACAGATGAGTTGTACATGCAGTGGCTCCAGTTGCCACTGACGCTGGAGGAATTTCCTTACAGGGACATGGATTACAGAGGGGATCCAGATGCGCCCCGTCCAGCAGGACAGATATGGGGTCCAGATGGTATGTGTCATTTTCATTGTTTCCTGTCTAGTTGTTTATGTTATGTATGATGTATGTTTGATATAGAGTTACTGACATGTGGTCGATGTGCAGATGTGGGCCCGCAGCCGCCGCCAGGGCATGTGGCACGGCGAGGGATAGTGGCAGTTCCGGCTTTGCCCGGGCGGGGTCCGGTGCATCGGCGAGACGCGGATGGGGCTCTAGAGTCTGTACGGATGCTGCTGGAGCGGTTGTTGACTGGAGTGAGTGATGCGGGGTGGGAGGACCTTCCGCGAGACGTGCGTCGGGACTGTAGGCAGGCGCCTCGGGATTTCAGAGGGATAGCGTTCCGGGTGGCTCTCTTAGCGGAGAGGGCACGAGCACGGGCACCGAGGCTCAGGCGAGATGGGGACTCGTCGGAGGAGTCAGAGGATGCTGACACAGAGAGTGAGGCAGGATATGACTCCCCTTAGGGAGAGTAGGGGACTCTCCCGGGTTTTTGTAGCTTCGGCCTGTATTTGATGAGTTTTGAGGGATGGATATGCATAGTTTTTGTATAGCTGAGTACTAGGGTACTCAGAACATGTATAGTTCTGAACATGTATTTTTTGACTTGTATATCTATATATGCACATGGATGCACATTTTTTGGTGATATTGTCTCATGTGTACGCACGTGGATGCGTGTTATGATATGTTTGATACTGCACGTGGATGCAAGTAGTCTAGGCTGTTGGGCACGTGGATGCCCCTTTGTTGACATGATATGATGTATGTATGACTAGGCACATGGATGCCCCTATGGATGCAAATGTCTTTTTTATGGTTTGATGTTTTATGTACGCAAAATGTTGATGCAATGCAGTCTTTTTGGTTTTTTGTATATTTGGATGATATGCTATGGGGTAATGATACATGATGGAGATGTTTACATAGTGTGATTGATATGCCAGTCTAGGACATTGTTCGCCATTTGGTCTGCGACACTATTGTAAGCTCTTGGGACATGTGTGAATGTAATGGATTCAAACTGTCGGCTAAGTTGTTTTGTACGCAGGAATTTGCGAAATAGGCAGGAAAAACGTACCTGGTAGCAGTTGTTGAGCTGGGAGACAAGTAGCTGGGAGTCCAAGAACACATGAAGGTGACGTATGCCCATCTAGAGGGCAGCAGTTAGGAGACCGGTCACAGCATCATACTCCGCCTGGTTATTGGTAGCAGCGCCGATACATGTTCCGTCAAGGTGGATGCGTTCATTGGAAGGGGAGTATAAGACCCATGCTGCGGAAGCTAGGTTGGGAGACCAGCGGCTGGCACCATCAGCGAAGCCAATGTAACAAGGTGGAAGAGGATCCATCTGTGGGCATGCAAAAATGCGATAAATGTGAGATTGTGGTAAAAAACGGTGGAAAACAAAAAGAAAGCAAACTGTACAAATGCGGACCAATGAGGTCGCGGTTTCGGTTATGGGTAGAAACGTTTCAGATACAACCCATTCTGGGGGTTGGAGAAGGGTCGCCCTTCAAAGTCTGCTAAAATGTATGCCCCCTTGCCAAGGCAAGTGTGCACAATGTAAGGGCCTTGCCACATGGACTCGAATTTTCCTTTACCTGTTTTTTCGTGGGCTTGGTCATAGGCGAGGACGAGGTCCCCTTCGTGGAAGGTTCGAGGGTGGACATGTTTGTCATAATGGGCTTTGGAGCGTGTTTTGGCAGCTTCGATATTCTGGAGAGTGGCGCGACGATCTTCATCGGCTTGTTCGAGGGATAGCAGGCGTTGTTCAAGGGGGGAGGTATCCGGGAGAAGCTCAACGGCGATGTGTAAGGCAGGTATCTGGCACTCAATGGGGAGGACAGACTCTACACCGTGAACTAAATGAAATGGGGTAAAACCAGTGGCGGCCTTGGTGGATGTACGGTAAGCCCATAAAGTAGGAAATAGCATATGGTGCCAATTGGACTTATGCCGATCAACTGTGCGTTGGAGTATGGTTTTCAGGATTTTGTTAACTGCTTCTACTTGGCCGTTCCCTTGGGGGTAGTAAGCCGAAGAAAATTGGTGTTCGAACTTGAGGAGGGTGGAAAACTCGCGCCATACACAATCTTCAAAATGTGATCCATGGTCAGATACCAATTGTTTAGGGACGCCGAATCTAGTGATGACATGGTTGAAGAAGAAACGGGC
>LPNX010261125.1:220645-260670 GCA_001517045.1 Pseudotsuga menziesii | reverse complement strand
CCGTAATAATTTCTTTTGGATTTGTCATATAGGAAATGGGTAATTAATGATATGTCATGAGTTTAGATGTTTATTTAAAATATTCATTTTATAATTTATTTTGTTTATGATATGTCATGACCTAGATATTTATTTTATAACTTGTCATCTTAAGAAATAAGATAACCAACGAAGATGTAGTTTTATTATATTTTGTATTTTGGATTCTTAAGAGAATAGCCATCACCTTTACAGATATGAGTTTATAGATTAATTTTTGTAACTTTAATCTATGTTATTGGAATTTCAATATTAAACTTAAAACATTAACCGAGACTTTGACTGATAGTCAAAGAAGCGAGAGAGATGTAAAATAAGAAAAACAAGACACCGTTGAGACTAGCATTAGGAGCTGAACGTTAAGGCATAGATTAAACCTCAAGACAAAATCGCTTAATAAATACGACTATACCAGTTTTTATGCAAATATTGATAATTTGTCGCTATGCATAAATATAAGCATTGCATAACTAAAATTTTATCTCTGCAATTATTAGGTTGAGATAATAATGGCATAATGTTGTTGAATATGCCAGAAATTATCATGGTTCAAACACGTAGAGGTCGACGTCGAGGTAGAGGGCGGGGTCAAGGTCGACCACCCTCGCTGCCACCACCGACCCCATATCAAGCACCCTCACCGCCACCACAGATCCCACCACTGGCACCGCAAGGGACAACTTCTAGTTCTCAGATGGGGGTGATACTGAGGTCCTTGGAAACCATCATGGCCACACTAAACAGGCAGTCGGAGAGGATCATAGAGGTAGAAACCACGTAGGTGAGCCGAGAAAACTCTGAGAGGGCATAGGACCCAAGGCAAGAACCGCTTCAGGATATTTCTAGGGAGCTGCAGAAGATCAAGATTCCTGAGTTCTCTGGAGGATGACTGGGTAAGCACACTGAAGCATGGCTCGAAGGTATGAAGAGGTGCTTCGCACTAAACGAGTATACTTTGAGTTCCAAGGCTAGAATGGCCATCTTCCAGCTAAAGGGCGATGCCCTAAATTGGTGGTCAGACCTTGAGAAACAATTGCACCTTACTCCTTTGTCTGTTTCATGGGAATTATTCGAGGAGAGGTTCAACATGAAGTATCTTCCAGCTTATTACAGGGAACAAAAGGAAGGTTCTTTCCATGCTTTGGTACAAGGAAACATGACAGTGGAAGAATATGAAGCTAGATTCATGGAACTGGTAAAGTATGTTCCATACTTGGACTCGGATGATCGATAGGTGGAGCGATTTGTGTATGGACTCAACTACAAGATCAGGGCTGCGGTACAGATGTGGAAGCCATCTTCAGTTGCCATGGCATTTGAGTATGCTCGCTATGCTGAGGATATGTCAGATGCAAAGGGAGGAAGCAGGTTGATAGGATCCAATCAGTATGTTACAGGGAAGGCCCCACGACCATTTCAGAGGGGGACAATCCAGACCTCCTCCTTATGGTAACAGGTTCACCCCGAGGGGTAACACTTTAGTTAACTCGGTATCGCAGGCTTCGTCAACAAACCATGGGAACCGAGGACGAACACAGGGAAATTCCTATAGAGAATCGGGAGGTTTCAAAGGATCTCGGGGAAGGAACACATCCCAGAGGACCCCTCCGAGAAGCATGCAAGCACCGCCTAATGTATCTTGTTGGGGATGTGGAGGTCCTCATTTTCAGCGGGAGTGTCCTAAAGGGAAGACCAACAGCAGGCAACAGGAACGAAAAGCATCCATGAGTAATTCTGATAACACTCATCGGATTCATGCAGCTGTTCACAACCACCAGGCAGAACATCAGTCCACTGTGGTAGAATCATCTGGTAAAGTAAACGATGTCAAAATTAAAATTTTATTTGATCCTGGTGCAACAGATAGTTTTATTTCACCATATGCATTAGATAAATGTGGGTTGGCGGCCTGCGAGCATGATGATTTTGAATCGGTCGATATGACTTGGGGTTAAACAGGCAGTAGGTCTTAAGGTAAGGGGGTGTCAAGTGGACTTGGGAGTATGCACCACTAAGTTGGATGCTTATGTCACTAATTTGGGCACCTATTACCTCATCATCGGCATGGATTGGTTAGAAGACCATAGAGCTTTCATGGATTGTTATGCAAAGAAAGTCGTGTGCCTTGATGATGAGGGTCGAGCAATCCAAATCCAGGGGAGAAAAAGGAAGATATCCCTCCGTTTCATCTCTGCGGTGAAAGCTAAAAGGTGTTTAAGACAAGGATTCCAGTTGTTTGTAGTTCAGACGGTGAGTGATAGTAAAGGACCTTCCTTGAACTCTTACCCAGTATTATCTGAGTTCAAGGATGTCTTTACAGAAGAACTTCCACAAATACCTCCAGAGCGAGAGCTTGATTTCACGATCGAACTGAAACTGGGTGCGGAGCCGATCTCAAAGACTCCTTATAGAATGACCACCCCTGAGCTCCGAGAGTTGCAGATCTAGTTAAAAGAGTTTCTAGACTTGGGACTAATTAGACCTAGCATCTCACCATGGGGAGCGCCAATGATCTTTGTTAAGAAGAAGGATGGATCTTTGAGACTGTGCATTGATTATAGGGATTTGAACAAAGCCACAGTGAAGAATAGGTATCCTATACCAAGAATTGATGACCTATTTGATTAGATGAAAGGCGCATCAGTCTTCTCTAAGATTGATTTGCAATTGGGGTATCACCAGCTTAGGATTAAAGAAAATGACATTCCTAAGACTACTTTTTGAACTCGATTTGGGCATTATGAGTTCGTAGTGGTACCATTTGGTTTGAAAAATGCTCCAGCAGTATTCCTAAGCCTCATGAATAGTGTCTTTAGGAATTACTTGGACGACTTTGTTCAGGTATTCTTAGATGACATTCTTATATATTTTAAAAATGAGAAGGAGCATGAGGAGCACATGTGGTTGGTCTTAACTTGCTTAAGGGAACATAAACTATTTGGTAAATTGTCGAAGTGTTATTTCTTCCAAAAGGAGATTCACTACTTAGGGCATATCATCTCAGGAGAAGGGATCTCAGTGGACCCGGAAAAGGTGAAGGCCATTGAGGATTGGCCAATCCCGAAGAATGCGCATGAGGTGCGTAGCTTCATGGGACTAGCAGGGTACTACCGGAGATTTGTGGAAGGATTCTCCAAGATTGAAAAACCCATCACCACCTTGCAGCGAAAGGGAATCAGATATGAATGGACCACTGAATGTGATGCCGCATTTGCCGAATTAAAGATATTGCTGATGAGTGCACCAATCTTACGGGTACCAGACATGGATAAAGACTTCATGGTATGTACTGATGCCTCGAAGCAAGGGTTAGGAGCAGTTATGATGCAGGAAGGTGGGGTAATAGCTTATGCATCTCGTAAGTTGAAGCCTCATGAGGAGCAATATGCCACCCATGATCTAGAATTGGCAGCAGTTATGTTGGCACTAAAATTATGGAGACACTACCTGGTTGGAAGAAGTTTCACACTTAAAATAGATCATCAGAGTTTGCAGTATATTTTTACACAAAGGGATCTAAATGCTAGGCAACGTCGATGGAGTGAGTTCATGAGTGAGTATGACTTTGGTATCTCATATATCAAAGGAAAGGAGAATGTGGTGGCAGACGCTCTAAGTCGAAGGCCGAGGATTTTCTCCTTAATACCCTTGAGAGTGGATTTGAAGGAGAAAGTGCTCGAGCAACTCTTGGGAGATGGTTGGTATATAAAGATAACTTCAGATATTCAGAGTGGGAAGAAGTGTGATTTGAAGTATCATGGGTACCATATTGAGGCAGATGGGTTGCTGCGGTACCAAGGGAGGATGTATATCCCTAAAGAAGGTGGTCTCAGGAAAACAATTCTTAGAGAGTCCCATAGGGCACATTATTGTGCACACCCTGGAGTCAAGAAGATGTATGCAGACATGAAGAAACTCTTCTTCTGGGACGGTATGAAGAGCGATGTAGTGGATTTTGTTTCGAAATGCCTAGAATGTCAGCAAGTCAAGGGAGATCATCGACACCCAGACGGTCTCTTACAGCCTCATGATATTCCTGAGACTAAATGGGAATTCATTTCCATGGACTTTGTTGTGGGATTTCCCCTCACATCCTCGAGACATAATGCTATACTCATAGTGGTCGAAAAACTGACCAAAAGTGCCCACTTCATTCCAGTGAGAGACACCTATGATGTGATAGATGTAGCAAGGGTATTCATAAACGAAATTGTATGCCTTCATGGAGTTCCAAAGAAGATAATTTCTGACTGAGACCCTAAGTTTACCTCCAGATTTTGGACAAGCATGCAGTCAACATTAGGAACCCAGCTGAACTTGAGCTCAGCTTATCATCCCAAGATAGATGGGAAGACAGAGAGGGTGAATCAGGTAATGGAGGACATGCTTAGGATGTATGTTATGGATCAGTAGACACAGTGGGAGAAATATCTTCCTCTAGTAGAGTTTGCTTATAAAAACAGTCATCATAGCTCCATTGGTATGCCTCCATACCAGGCATTGTATGGGAGACCTTGCAGGACTCCACTCAGTTGGGACAGGTTGGAGGATCATGTTTTAGTAGGGCCTGAGTTGCTTCAGGAGATGGAAGAGCAAGTGGTATAGATCAGGAAGCGGCTCAAAGAAGCACAGGATAGGCAAAAGAGTTATGCTGATGCACACAGAACTGATAGAAGTTATGAGGTAGGGGATCACGTATTTATACACATACGATCGAATAAAAGCACCATTCGGTTTGGAAAGGGGACCGAGTTGTCGCCTCGCTTTATAGGGTCATTCGATATTCTGGAGAGAATCGGACCGGTAGCTTATCGTCTTGCACTGCCACCCCACTTGTATAGGACTCATAATTTATTTCATGTTTCAGTATTACGACATTACATAGCCGATGAGTCTCACAAGATTCATTGGAAGGACTTGCAGGTCTCGGACGAGGGAACCTTCATGGCCGAACCATTATGTATACTAGATCATAGAGTTCGACAGCTCTGTAGTCGACATGTGGACCAAGTCAAGGTCCATTGGGACAAGTATAGCCCAGGATCTGCTATCTGGGAGGACACAAGGACTATGCGCCGAAATTTTCCCTCACTATTTTGACCATGACTTCAGGACGAAGTTTCCTGAAGGGTGGGTGTATGTAATACCCATATTTTGACTCTGACATATTTATCACTCAGACTTATTACAGTGTATTTACTTATTATATTTGGGCTCAACTATACTTCATGAACTATGTTTTGGCAGGTTATATGTTATTATTTACGGATGTTATGATGTTAGCAGGATTATGCTCTAATTATGATATTATGATATCATCTTGCTTATACTACACTTTGATCATGATGTTACGACAATTAACATGCCTATGTAGATGCTTTGATTACGATGTTATGATGCTTATCATTTATATGAATATATTGTGCTTATGCGATTATCATGCAGTAGTCGTTATCAGATTCATTTATTTCATAACTAAAACACATACTTGATAGTAATCCTTGATATGATGTGATATGTATGACGAGGTACATGGGTACCCATCCATGATATGATTTATTTTGTGCTTTTATGATGAAAGGAAATAATGTGAATGATAATGGACCAACTATTGATTTAATGTTGTTATGAATGCATGTTTTGCATAGTTCTAACCTGCAAGGTACAGGGGCTATGTGGTAGCCGAGTATGTGATGCAAGTATGACTCAATACATAGCTTGAAGAAGAGCCTTATTTCCAAATGCTGATACGATGACACGTACCAATAAACTGGATAGCAGCAAAGTATGTTTTGATATGGTATATAGACCCAGGATGTTGAGAGGGATGGATGTGTTCCACCCTATGTTTTTATGATACCCAAGGTCGTGGGAGGGCAGTGCTAAGACACGCTCCCCATGTTGTTTTGATGACAATGGTCGAATGCCTGCTAGGAGAGGCTAGGTCCGCTGTTTAGCCGACGCTATCGCTCTCAGGTTCTTATGTGGTTAGGTTGGTGAATCCGACATCCACTTCTATACTAGCAGAGGAAGGATAGGGAGGATGCGGACATAGGTTAGGATGGGTGGACATCTTAGTTATTATGGTTGAATGTTGGGAAATTATGATACTGGAAGTAGTGAGGGTAGGTACCAATCTTAACTGACTAACTAATAAGGACATAATTGTTAAATAACTCCAAAAGTCACAAGAAATCATATTATATCTGTATATGGGTCATGTTGCGTGAAATATTATTGTATCAGTTAGAATTTAGGGGTTTTTGCTATAATACATGTGCAGCCTGTGCATGTACTGGCCATGCATGCACACCTCACACATGCACGCTAGTATGAAATATTTAAATAGTTGATAGGTTAACTATGTAATTGTGAATTGCTTTAAACCTATAAATGTACCTAGTATCACTATGTTTGACCATAACTTCGGGATGAAGTTTCCTGAAGGGCGGGTGTATGTAATGCCCCATATTAATTAATGATTATTGGTAAGTGCATTTAATTAAATATATATAATTATTAAGGTTAATTATTAAAGATTTATTATTTAGTTATTAATAAATAATAATTAACAAATTATTATTATCATTACCTTGCCGCTCAGTATAAAACTTAGGTAAACCACATTAGGTAAATTTCTAAGGAATTTGGCTAGGTGGTATAACACGTACTGTTCAATAAAAATAACAGATGTCAAGCAAAAATTAACTACACTGCCCAAGAATAAAAATAAACATAAATTAATAAAAGGGCGGTGGAAGAAGGGCGGTGGAGGAAGGAAGGAGGTGGAGTGGAGGAGGTATAAGGGAGTTTTTATGGAAAAACAGGGGGAGGGGGGGATTTTTACAGAACAACGGGAGTGAAGAAATGTTTATGGAAGAACATAGAGGATTGGAGAAATTTTTGGTATTTACTGGAGGCAGATTTGTACTCTGAGGGAAGAAGTTTGCTGTCTATTTTATTGGTACATGGGCTCGGGGGATAGGAAACCCATCGGTTTCCTAGGGCCATCAAACCTGCTGGTCGGCAGGGTGGAAAATCAGAGCTGGCAATAAGGTTCCTTCAGGAGCAGGAGAGGGAAAGGAAGGAGCGGGAGCGGGAGCAGGAGCAGAGCAGGATTCAAGAGCAGGATAAATTCGAGGTATTTTACTCGTAAACTCTGTACAACACAAAATTAAATGAAAAAAAATCTGATTTTGAAATAGATTTTTTTTCTTCACTGTTAAGGATTGACTGAGTGCTCTGCCCAGCAGATAGAGCACTATAATAACCCAAAAAAAAAGGGTCCCAAACCCTCTCAGTCATCTCCTTCTTTAAAACATGACAAAGGATCCAAGACAAAATGAAAGAAGACTGAGCGTCATTGCAATTTTTTTGGGAAAGATAATCATGATGAATCTAAGTGTTTCAAGAAGATAACTCCCTTGGAAGCAGCAATGAAGAAGCACCACATCAGATTAGAATCGTCTTCAGAATCTAACTCTCATGGACATACACTTTGTGGTTTTGGTTACTCTTATACTGCATCTTCTTCTTCTACTTCAAATGAATGGCTCATTGATTATAGAGCATCTTATCATATGGCTAAGGATCAAGCCATCTTTTCTACTATGCATGAATGTAACACCAAACAAATATTTGTTGGTGATGATAGATCTCTAAGTGTTGTAGGATCTAGAACAGTTCCAGTAGAAAATGGTCATTTTAGTGATGTACTATGTGTTCCCAAAATTTCTTGCAGTTTGTTATCAGTCTATCAAATTACTCATTCAGGTGAAGGTAAAACCGCGACGTTTACACCTCACCAAGTTGTAATCAAGGATTTTAAAAATCCTCAAAATTTCCTTGCTATTGGAATTGTTGATGATATTACCAGGTTGTACAAATTTAACAAATTTGGGTCATCACCTTTTCCTTTAGTTTTTGTTGCTCATAGTGATAACTTGAACAAACTTTGGCATGAGCGATTTGGTCACTTAAATCATCGTTCATTGCAACAACTATGTAAAGACAATATGGTGACTAGTCTTTCGATGGTATATTGCAAGGATGGTGTTTGTTCCAGTTGTGTACTCGAAAAAAATCATCGGGACAATTTTAATAAACGTGCCTCTTGGAACGCCTCGGTTCCTTTGGAGCTTGTGCATAGTGACTTGTGTGGTCCTCTTCCATCTGCATCATTTTTTGGTTTTAAATAATTCTTAAATTTCATTGATGACTACTCTAGACGCGCTTGGGTTTACTTCCTAAAACTTAAGAGCAAATTATTTAACATGTTCTTGGCCTACAAAACCCTTGTTGAAAAACAATCTGGTCATCAAATTATTAAGTTAAGATCTGACAATGGAGGAGAATATCTTAACAACAAGTTCACTACTTTCTACACTGAACAAGGAATCCAACAACAACACACTGTTCCATATACACCACAACAAAATGGTGTAGCTCAATGGAAGAACCAAACTTTAAAAGAAATGGCTAATTGTATGATCCAATATAGGGGACAGCCACTTAATAGTGGGCTGAGGCCATAAATTGTGCAAATTACATATTTAATCACACACCCACTAAATTTTTACAAGGTATAACAACGGAAGAAGCATGGAGTAAAATTCAACCAGATGTAAGTCACTTTTGTGTGTTTGGTTGTGAAGCATGGGCTCACATTTGAGATGAAAAACGAAAAGCATTGCAGCCTAAAAGTGTAAAAGTGCATATTTGTTGGATATTCAGAAGATGTAAAAGGTTATAGACTTCTTTAGCCCCATTCACATGATATATTCATTAGAAGAGATGTCAAGTTTGATGAAAATCTCTTGGCCTACGAGCCTAACTTGGTGGGTGTACCATCTTTGGCCGATGAGCCTGATTAAGCAATTATGCATTCTTATTCTTCTTCTTCCAACTTCCTTGATAGGTTTCCAAATCTAGTTTCCGATGATGACAGTGACGATGAAAATCCACTTTCACCTACTCATGTTCCTCCAATTGCACTAGAACCAATGCCTCCTCGATGGGTCCGTTCAACATGTGAAGCAGCTAGTGATCTTGCCGGTGATCCTAGAGATCAACGTTGAACACGTTCTCAGTTTCAGCGAGCCTCTTCCCTTTTGGGTCAAGTTTTTGAGAATCATGATCAAGAAACTTTTGCAGAAGCTTCAGGAAATCCAGATTGGGATGCAGTTATGGATGAAGAATATCATTCCTTAATGGTGAATGATACTTGGGATCTTGCTCCTCTTCCAAAAGGAAGAAAAATTTTCAAATGTAAATGGGTCTACAGATATAAGTATCCATTAGATGGATGTGCTGAAAGACTTAAGACAAGGTTAGTTGTCAAAGGTTTTTCCCAAGTTGAAGGGATTGACTGCAATGAAACCTTTTCCCCTGTAGAAAAAATGAACTCCATTTGCCTTGTTCTTTCCCTTGCAGCCTTACATAACTGGGAATTCCATCAAGTGGATGTCAAGTCTTCCTTCTTACATGGTGATTTACATAAGGAAATTTACATGGAACAACCTCCTAGATATGTTCAGAATAACTCTAGACTTGTTTGTCTCCTTAAGAAATCCTTATATGGCCTTAATCAAGCTCCTAGAGCTTGGTATGCCAAAATGGATAGCGTTATCCTTGACACTAGTTTTTCTAGATGTCATTCTGACCCCAATGTCCATACCAAGAAAGTAGGAAACCATCTCATCATACTTGTTATTTATGTTGATGATCATATCCTTACTGGTAGTGACCCTAAACTAATAACACATGTGAAATCAAGTCTTTAGCAAAATTTTTAAATGTCAGAATTAGGATATTTGCATTATTTTCTTGGTCTCCAAGTCTTGCAAACCAAAGAAGGAATCTTTTTTTCCCAGTCTAAGTATTCTTGTGACCTTCTTTGTCGCTTTCACATGGAAGATTGCAAACCAACCCCTTCTCCCTTCCAGTCTCGAGTCAAACCTTTTGCCACTTGTACTTCCCTCGAAGTAGATGTCACCTTGTATCATCAACTTGTTGGTAGTCCTTTATACTTAAATCATTCCCGTCTTGACCTTTCCTTTGTCGTTGGTTGTGTTGCCCGTTATATGCAAACTCCTCCCAAAATCCACTGGAAAGCAACAAAAAGAATACTTTGATATATTCGAGGTACAATTCAGTTTGGGATTCATTACAGTACAAGGGTGAAACCTTTGTTGGTTGGTTTCATTAATTTAGATTGGGCTAACGATCCTGATGATCGAAATTCTACTATAGGTTATGTTTTCGGTTTGGGATATGGACCTGTCACTTGGGATTTTAAGAAACAACAAGCTCTTGCTCTTTCTTCTGCAGAAGCAGAATATCGAGCCATAGTTAATGCCAGTAAGGAAGCTTTATGGGTTTGACAAATCCTTTCAGAGTTTGGATTCGAGCAACAACAACCTACTCCACTTTGGTGGGACAATCAAAGTGCCATCAAGCTTGCCGAAGATCCAGTTCTACATCAGCGCAGCAAACACAATGAGCTACACATGCACTTCATCAGAAATCTTGTTCATGATAGTGTTATTGAAGTTCTCTATTGCCCTATAGATGATTAAGTTGCAGACATCTTCACCAAGTCTCTTACAGAAGCGAATTTTTCTAAACTTTGGTCTATGTTAGGAGTTTAGGAATGTGTCCTTAAGGAGGGATAGGCTCTAATGCTTCCTTCCTTATCCTAATAGTGTCACTTTTGTAAATCCTTCAATCCTATCCCAAGTTATTCTCAAGGGGGGATGTTAGGATATTTAGACACTTAGGAGTTAGTTAAGATCAACTTGTGTAATATATCCGTTAGGTAAAAGTTTGTTTCTTTAGTATGCATTAGTATGCATTTGTAAATATTCTAATCTGACGGTCACAATATGTTCTAGACATAGAGTTATATAATGGTTCAAATTCTCTTAGATCATACCTACCATTGATCCATGGCTTAACACCCGATTGGTCTATGATATCTATTTAAAGAGCATAGAGAGTCCTTGGCGAGTTGATCGATTATGACAAGCTCATGTAACTTGCTTTATTTTGCATAATAAATTGCTCCAAGTAGCTATTTGGATGGTGCCGTGGACTATTTCCCTCTCGAGGGTTTTAACCACGTGACAAACATTGGTGTGTTGATTTGTGATTTATTTGTGTGGAGCAGAATCTGAAGGTGTTCGGTCTTTTGGGAGTACCCTGTGTACCCGAAGGGAAAGTATAGACCCAATTAGTCTTTCTTAATTTCCATAATAGGAAGATGGTAAAATCATGATAACGTGTCTCACTTTACAACAAAATAAATGTATCATGTTATTATAAATGTATTCAAAGAAATATTATAATTTTAGCAATCACTTGTATATTATTTTCGTATTCATATAAACAATCATTGATTTTGAATTTTTAAAATTATAGTAAGTTTGGGTCACCCTTTTACATGCACATAAGAATTATTATTTATATTAATAATTTAATAATAATTAAAATATTTCATAAAATAAAATATAAAAAATTGCACAACCATCTTAAAAGTGTCTCTAAAAGCTTGTTAAAAAAAATGGATTTAAAAAAATAAATGAATATAGATATCAATATAGATATGGATTTTGCGAGTACTTATGAGATGCTGGAATAATAATAAATGAAATTTAAAGAAAATAAAATAAATAAGATACAAATATTTTTTTTAATCAGAAAAAAATATCATATAAAAGACGTTCACAATGAAAACATTTGTTTCATTTCACCATTATTTAATTCTTAATGGATTTGTATATATTTAGGTAATTATCTTTTATAAAATTTCATCGCCACAAAAGGAGAAAAAGTGAGATACATTAGCATGTTTTTACCCAAGACAGATAAATTGTTATTAGTTTCACAAAATTGTTTATGAATCCATCATCTTAAAAAAATGCTTTTTGTACTTCTTTATGTTCCTATACGTTTATTCACAAAAAAAAGTGTAAATCCATAATCTAAAATACCAATTCTTAATGTACTTCTTTATGTTGCTCTATGTTTATTTCTACTTTCAAGTTCGTGGATTTTTTTAAGCGAACTGCAATAAAATTCTCATCATGATGCTCTCTGTTTATTTCTACTTTCAAGTTCATGTATGTTTTTAAGCGAATTGCAATAAAATTCTCATGATGGCATAGCCCATATATAATATCAAAACAAATACTTTTTTTTCTTCCTTACAATTGGAATTTTCATTTCAATGAATTCTATTCTCTGTCAATACCTTTTAAAACACAAAATTGATAGGTTAAAGTATTATGTAATCTTCCCTTCCTTTAAACCTATTTTGATTAGAACTTCTTTTATGCGGTAACATTTACATCCGTCCATCCACACACACACACACACACACACACACACACACACACACACATATATATATTTTGTGTGTGAGAGAAATATTTTTTAAAATTGTGATGTGAGTTTTATATGTAAAGACTATTTTCTAAAGATTTGAATCTATGATTTTCCATAAATAAACACATGTTTTAGTAGTTAGATTCATTGAAATATATGTATAATAAATAAATGATCATTATATTTAAATATGTGAGAAAACAAATCATTCTTTAAAATTAGAAACAAATAACATTAAAATATAAAATTTATAACTTGTCATCGTTTACAAAATTCTTAAAGATGATTATAATTTTTGTAATTCCACATTAAAAAAATATTGATAACTACCTATGCTATATGAGAAGTACCTTGTATTGGTCCCAAATATGATGAATGCCCAATAGTGATATGTTACAAAATTGAGAATGGCTAGTCACATGTAATATCCTGAATTTTGACCTAACACTCATGGGAATAAGCCCCATTGATTATGATGTTACTTTGATGTTTTATTTTGTTATATTGGGTCTAGAACCCCACTGCATATGAACATGATGATTTGTTTGATATATTGGGCATAAGTCAATTAAATATGTTTTATGTATGATTTTATGTGTTGGGCGTGGGCTCTGAAGCATATGATTGATGAGATCTTTTGTGTTGAGCGAGGAGCTATGGAGCACATGAGTATTTAAATGTTTGTGTCGAGCAAGAAGCTATGGAGCACATGAGTGTTTATGCTGTGTTGAGAGAGAGGCGCTAGGACACATGAGTTATGAAAAACTTTGTGTTGAGAAGAAAACTTTTAAGCACATGAAAAGATAAATTGGAAGTGTTGGGCATAAGCACTAGAGCCTTCGAAGTTGATGTTGAGCATAATATCTCGAACATAAGATCCTTAGCCATTGTATCCGTAGGTTTATCCTACAAGTACTTCCTAGCATTAGCGTTGAGCAAGGAGCTATGGAATTGAACTAAGTTGTAACTTTCAATTTTAAGCGTTGAGTATGTTCTCAGGATAAACACTAGGAGTTACTGAAAAGAATTAATTATGTCGATTGAAAACGACTCGAGTAAAATATTGATCTCGTTTGACTTATTTATAAGTGATTAAATGAAATTTTTTATTTTTGTATCTCATGAAGTACTCAAGAACTACCGTGTTATACGAGGGAATCCAACATGCAAGGATGTTTAAATTTTCCTAGCCTAGTAGACCTAACCACCTACTTGACGGCCTTAATGAAGAAAGTGTCCTAACTTTAGGAATCATGTTATACGATACTTAAAGACAAATGTTAAAAAATAATATATATATATGGTATGCATAAAGAGTAAGCATAGTAATAATATTAATATTATAAGAAATAAAAATAGGCTCCATCTATTATTGTTATTACTAAAAGACAATTAAATAATATAGCATCTACAAGTGTCCAAATAGGAACTAGTTAAAAGATTCTAAGTTAAAATTAAAAGTGCCTAAATTAAATAAAAGGGTTAAATCAAGAAATCAAATGATTCTTGATTTAACTTCCCCTTTGACTAAAATGTCTGCCTATAAAGACCCAAGCCAAAGAGAGGCTTGGGGATCCTCCATCTTTTTGGTAATTCCTTTGTGCCTGATTATTCACAAGATAGTTTTTGGAGAACATTTTTCCTAAGATGAAAAAGGAGAACTAATTCAGAGCCTAATATCCCAGTTAGGGAAGCCTTACCTTAGGAGCTCTAAGCTACTTGCATGTTGGAACCAACTGAGGGAGATTTGGATTGAAACCATGAATGGTTCCAGGTCATGGTTGGGTGGAATGTGGTAGTTCCCAACTGCTTCAATTATCTATAAAGAGGTCAAATATGTCTGTGAATTTTTTAATGTTAGTTATTTTAGTGTGCAGGTTTTCAACCATTGAAATAGCTTCACCTTGCAGGTATGAGGTTCTCAATTTTTTCTTGTAATTATACATTTTTTCCCATTTGAACTAGGTTAAACTATTAATGATTATGTAGGAGTTGTCTTCTATAAAATAGGCCATCTTTTCTACAATTCTTAACCTATCTATGAATGTAAATTTTTTGTTCTATAGTTCATTTCTGAAATTCATTTTCCTAACCAAGTATTTAGGGGTTTATGTTTTATTTCTAAGTTGTTGTCTACAATTTACTTCTTGTTGTTAAATATATTTTTCAGTACCTGGAACTACTTAAAATAGAGCCTATATGTATACTTGTATATATGGATTCTACTCGTAGATTTCATATTGTCAACAGACCTATATTTAAAGTCAATAGACCAGCTAGTATCTATAAGTATTAAGTATAAATCTCTAAACACAACACTAGACCATAATTATAAAACACATTAAAATAAGAATATATTAAAACAAAACCTAAGAATAATTATTTACATTGTTTATTATAAACAGAACCATAATCAAAATAAAAAATTAAATGACATTTACTAAAGCCATCGAGACCTCTAATGGTCTGAAGTTACATTATATAAATAAACAATACTAAACAAAAATCATTCTCATTCATAATAACAAAGCTATACATTTAAAACTATAAAATACAATATCAAAAGCTTATACCATATAAATGAAAATAAGTCACAGGATTGAATCCTATGGGCATGAATGCCCAACCAAGTCATTTCATTAATCATCTATTACAACCATCATGACCCATGGTTGAATCTTGTCGAGTTCACCCTTAATACTTTTACAAATCAACACACTGAATCCTATAGGATTCGCTATAATCCTTACCAAACACCGGAACGTTCCAGTTATCAACTACATAGACCATGCTAATAAAATCAACTGCCATAAAGATCAAAACACAGCCTAAAATTGTTTCTCTATCAACGTTTCTAAAATTCTCTACCAAATCAATCATGCAGGTTGTAACACATTATAAACACATATAGTAATAAGAACCCCAATTTAAATTTACCTACTATATCTATTACATGGCTCATGGACAGTTATAGAAACGATAAACCCTATCATAAACCCATTAAAGCCTCTGTCAAGACTAATCAAATAAAAACAACATTCGTTCGCAGGGTAAAACCCATAGTGACATTCCTTCAAAATAAATACACGAGTAAGAAATACAATCCACATTTTAAACCATAAATCGACATTTCAATTCATCTATTACAAAGTCACTATGCTAATGCCAGGAACTCCATTTTCATTAATGGAAAGGATCCAAAGGACAAAATAACGTTGTTAACAATCTTATATATAAAGAACTTAAACAAGAATTACAAATATACACAAAGTCAAACTAGCACCAAACTAGAAATCACAACCATGAATCACACAGGATGCAAATGTTGTACAAATTAACCATTATAAACTAATATAAGAATTTACATAGTCGTGTATACAATACCTTGCACCATTAAAGCAATGGTGTTGTCTCCATTTCCAAAACTTAAACATATTAACAAATCATAGAGCCTGTAAGTATTCACCATGGCCAATGACACAGATAGAGTATTCGTTTTACAAAATAAAAATACATTAGTATCGGCCTGAAGGCGCTAAAACCCAAAAAAAAACCAATTCATAAACACATCTCTAGATGTTTTACATAATTTTTATAGAAAGTCCCTTTCTAAATCGCAACCATTAAAACCCAAACCAAGCATTCAACAAATGACAAGCTTCATGCTTTGTCATAGAACCCACATGAGAAGGAGCGAACTCGACTTTTTACAGCAGGGCTTACCCGTAATTGGTAGTGTGATGACCATCGAGGAGACCGAGGACCCACACTGTCCAAACCATGCAACCTGCAACAATACCAAAGCCATGATGAGGAGTATGTCAAAAATACCAAATTGAACAACAATACAACCACTGCTAAACCAGATTGGAAGGCATACCTTCCAATGCATCCAACCTCCAAAGCTCCACACCACACTACAGACTAGAGAAAAAGGTCAGGCAACCATTTCAAAAATTAACAAACCATCGTGATAGTCCTAGCCCTAATCTTGAGACCCACGTTTTCTAAATCTCATTAAATTTTTCACCCTGGCCTCCATTACTTAAAATCAAAGCCCAAAGTATATAGTTCATGTCACCCCACAACGTAAAGCAACGTTTAATCACCATGCAACTTATAAACCAAAACATGTGTATCCTATACTTAGGGTATATCCATAATTCATGGCATATATAATATGGCATGAATTTAGTAATGTCATTTTTTAATCTTATACACAAAGGCTTTAATAAACCAAGGACCATGTTATAATATGATAATCCTTATGCATTGTATACCATGTAAATATTAAAGTACGGGAGTAATTAAATCAAGGTCATAAGACAATAAAATCATAATGGTAACTAGTGCAAACATAGGCCTAGTAAACACCCAGCCTTGCGTAAATAACAAGTAATGACTGTGATAATAGTCACTAGGATAGGACTATATGTATGTTGTCTTCCAAGGTGTGTGATAGTGATGCATGGGAAGTATGTCTTTGTTTCACTTTTATAGTCAGTTTTCATCGTTAAGTGCAACTGCACACGATAAGGAAAGAAATGCATGCTTCCATAAGAACTAAGTAAGCCTTGCAGCGGCAAGTAAAAATAGTTACCTTCTAGACGTGTTCACAAGCGAAACAAGTCTCTCCACTCCTCCCCTTGACAATACAAGTTAAGTCAAAATTATTCATAAAAAAGTAATCAAACTTTATAACCAATGAGTAAGCAATAAATATAACATACATACATATAAATACATAATCATTGAACTCATATATCAATCAACATAATGACAACACATCATTACACTAATAACCACATCAGGAAAACATAGAGAAGGATGTAAGAACAACTTACGACAATATAGTATAGAGAAACAAAGTAGGACACATTCCACATAACTTAAGATAATGTCTAGTTCATGTAGTAAATGACTAGCCTATTATTTTTTTTTCATTTTCAATTTTTGGGGACATTACAAGTGCTATCAAAGTCCAATTTCAACACTAAGAGATCAAATGGGCATACCAGACATTCGTTGCAAGGAAAATAAAGTATTTTTTTTAATTTTGTTAACTAAAAAAAAGTTTTCCTGTTATTAAAAATTTGCAATTACAGGATTTTAAAAGAACAATTCACATCATGAACACTGAAGAGGACAACAACTAGCAAGGAAAGTTGAATACCCCCACCTAGGAAGCAAAACTAGTAGTGGAACTAAATTATGATATAATGAAAACCATACAAAGTCTCCAAGCAGACTTGCAAAGTTTTAGAGATGATAATATGAATGAAAGAAAGGAACAACAAGAAATTAATGAAGCATTGCTACGAAACATGACAGGAGGAAGCCCGCAAGGAAAACCCACTCATTCCACAAAAAAGTTCAAGAAATAATTTTATCATAAATGGGCTAGCAGCCTGAGAGAAGAAGGAAAAGAAGGACATACCCATGAACCTCCAGAAAGATATTTTCATAGTCTTTCTATTGATGATTATCCTTCTCCATGCAGAACGAAACTAAGAAATGATGACAATCTCTACAAAGAGTTCCAAAAAATAAAATTCCCAACCTGTGAAGGAGAGATGAACATAGGGGAGAAGGCTCAGGAATGGCTTTTAGGTATGAGCAAATATTTCTGAGTTCATAACTACTCTAGAGAAACGAAATCCCATGTAGCCATCTATAATTTAAATGGAAAAGAAACTATATGGTGGGGAGACTTGAAGCATACCAAGAAATATGAGTTAAGAGAAATACAATGGAGTACAGTTCGCAAGGTTTTTCAATAGAAATACATGTCTAAAAGGTTCTTCGACAAAAAAGTGAAAGACTTCCATGAGTTACGTATCGGATCCATGACTATGGATTCTTTTATTAACATATTTTTGGATTTGTTGTATTATGTACCATACATCCAGAACAAGAAAGTAAAAATACAACCATTTTTAGGATGTCTTCCTCCCAACTTTCGGGAAATGATTGAATTTGACATGCCTAAAATTTTTGACACCACCTTACACAAAACTAGGATTTGCTATGAGCATGGGCAGCTGAGGAAAGAGACCATTAAAAGAATCTGGGACAAGTCTAGGATCTTCTCAGACAACAAAAAACTGGGTTTTAACCCACCACCATACAAAAAATATAACAACAGTTTTACAGCCAATAAGAACTTCAACAAAACAGGTACAAAGCCATATGTGCCAGCTCTTAATACTAGCATTCTAGCAACAAATAGGGGAACCAATGTTTCCTTGTTGCAAGTTAAATGATGGAAATGCCAAGGGCCTCATTATGCCCAAGACTATCAGAAGAAGACCAATGGGATCTTGCACAACTTACAAGAACAACCGGCAGTAGAGAACTTAGCTAGAACACTGTGGATTTGTGTAGCCTTCGATGGCTAACAGGCAGACCATGAACCTTCCATGGTTGAGATAGAATGTAAGATATTAAACACTTCTATTTCAATACTGGTTGACCTTGGTGCTTTCCGGAGCTATCTAACCCCTAAAATTGTTGATGTATGTAAACTAGGAAAAGTTAAAAATGATAAACCTTGGATGGTGCAGTTAGCCACAGGTATGAAAGAGAAATTTTAAGAAATAGTTAAATATTGTGAGATAAACCTGAATGGTTTTTCTACTAAAATAAACTTGAACATCCTACCCTTGGGATTGTATGATGTACTTATCCGCATGTATTGGTTGGAACAACACTATGTCATGCTCGATTTCTTACACAAGTCAATCTTGTGTATAGATAGCCAAGGGAATCAAGTGAAGATTCAAGGCATACCTAATAAAGTTACTGTAAGGCACATATCTACTTTACAACCAAATAAGTGCATTAGAAAGGCTGAAAATTGTTTGCATCAGGGATGATTTTAAGGAACCATACTTATTTAAAAGTGTATAAATATTGGCGAATATTACAAATTCTTAAAACGCCAACTATATAATTATTGGCGATATTTTTCAAAAAATATTTTAATTTCCAAGGATTTCATATCATTTATATAATAATTTGGTGATTTTTAGGGTGAAAAAATGTTACCCCATAAAAATTGGGCGAAACAGGGCTTCAAAAAATGAAAAATGGTGAATCTTTTTTTGGGAGAAAAACATGGAAAAATAGCCCACTAGGCTAAAATTCACCCCTAAAATTATCCCTGGTTTGCAGTGAACATCCAATACATAGAAGCTGAAATAAAATAACACATATAGGAATCTTTAGTTCTTTTAGACTTCAAGGACATATGTCCTAAGCAAATCCCAGGATTATCACTGAAACGAGACCTATATGTTTCCATAGAACTAACACTAGGATCAGTTCTGGATTCAAAATACCCTTACCGCATGAGTGCACTGGAGTTGGTGGAATTCAAACTGGAGTTCTAGGAGTTGATTGAGAAATGATATATCCGATAAGTGTGTCCCCTTGGGGAGCACCGATACTTTTCGTAAAGAAAATGGGTGGTACGATACGGATATGCATCGATTGTTGTCATCTTAACAAGATGACTATCAAGAAATGATATCCACTCCCTAGGATCAATGAACTCTTCAATCAAGTAGGAGGATCCAAGATATTTTTGAAGATCGACCAGCGATCCAGGTACCAATAGGTAAGGATTCATGACAAGGATATTAGCAAAACTGCCTTTAGTACGAGGTATAACCACTACGAGTTTGTAGTAATGTCATTTGGGTTGACCAATGCACCCACAAAATTTATGTATATGATGAACAATATATTCAGTAAATACCTGGATAAACTTGTTTTGGTATTTATAAACGACATCCTAGTTTACTATGAGAGTAAATAGGAGCATGAGGAAAATGTCCGCATAGTGATACAAGTGCTACGAGAACATAAGTTCTATGCCAAGTTTAGTAAATGTGATTTTTAAAAACTATAGATATAGTACTTGGGTTACATCGTCTCTGAGATGGTCATAGTAGTAGACCCAAAAAATATTAAAGCCAAAGAATATTGGCATACCCCTACTAGCGTCACCGACATCAGATCCTTTTTGCGATTATCTGGTTATTACCAAAAGTTCATTGAGAACTATTCGAGGATAAATTATCCCATGACCGCCTTGCAAAAGAAGGAAAATAAGTTTTTATGGATGACCAAGTGTGAGGAAAGTTTTCAAAATCTTAAAAGGCTTTTGACAACCACATCGACGCTACGAATTATGGATCTCGATGGGGATTTCGTTGTTTGCATAAATGAAAGAAAGGAAGGGGTCAGAGGAGTCCCCTTGGAAAATGATTGTGCGATTTGTTACAAATCATGAAAGTCAAAAGAACACAAGCAAAACTACCCCACACATGACCTTGAGTTAGCGACAACCACCCACACCTTGAATATGTGGAGGCACTACCTCATGGGAAGGAAATTCATTCTGAAGACAGACAATATGAGTCTAAAATATTTATATGAGAGACCATATCTGAATGCTAGGCAAGTGAGATGGTTAGCTTTCCCTCGCGAGTACCATTTTGAGCTAAAGCATATAAACATAAAAGGAAACAATATTTTTTATGCTTTGAGTTGATGAACTTATATGATATATGAGCTGAATTAAAGTCAAACTGATTCGGATTTACATGAGAAGATTAGAATGACCAACATAGTTGACCCTTTCTGTGTTGAAATCGTCTAGAAGTTCCAAGAGGACAAGTTGTTTCAACAACAAAAGGAATATAAGGTAGACGAAATAGGACTACTATGGTCCAAAGAGAGATTGTACGTTCGATAAGGAGGGGACATTCGGTCCATCATCCTCATGGAATTTCATCAAACACCTTACTCGCGGCATCCGAAGTATCAAAAGATGATATCCACAGTTAAGAAACACTTTTTCTGGCCTAAGTTAATGGCTGACATAGCATTGTTTATTACAAAATGTCTCGAATGTCACCTGGTCAATGCTGAGCACTAGCATCCTTCAGGATTGCTGCAGCCATTACCCATTCTGGAATGGAAGTGGGAGGTCATTAGTATGCATTTTATCATGGGTCTACCAAAGAGTAAGAAACAAAATGATCATATCTTTGTAATAGTTGACAAATTGTCAAAATCATCACACGTCATTCCAGTGAAGTCGACCTACAAGGAAGTACACATTACCGATATCTTCTTGCCAGGAGATATTTTGATTGCATAAGAGATCCAAGGAAATCATCTCAGATTGAGATACTAAGTTTACCGAGAATGTTTGGATATCCTTATTCTCCATATTAGAGATGCAGTTGAACTTTAGTACTACTTACCACCCACAGACAAATAGGAAGACAGAAAGGGTAGACCAGATTGTAGAGGACATGTTTAGGATGTATGTCATAAACAACACCACCAAGTGGGAAGATTACCTACATCTTGTAGAGTTTGCATATAACAACAGACACCAGAATTCTACCAAGATGAGTCCCTTCGAGGTACTCTATGGAATGAAGTGTAGAACACCAATTACTTGCGATAGACCAGTGGATCAACTCATGTTAGGGTCTAACTTATTAAAGGAATTGGAATAATTGGTTACCAAGGTCTAGGTGAACCTTAAAAAAGCACAAGACCGTCATAAAAGCTACGTGGATAAGAAAAGAAAAGATAAATATTATCAAATAGGAGACCATGTCTACTTGAAATTACAAGCAAAATGAATCTCGTTGAGCTTGGGAAGGTGCAGTAAGTTAGCACCTAGATTTTGTGGACCCTTTGAGATACTGACCAAGAAAGGACCAGTGGAATATGAACTAGGAGTACCCGCTCACATAAGAGTCCATAATGTTTTCCATGCATCTTTATTAAAGAAATATGTTTATGATAATAAACATGTGATTGATTGGTCCTTATTACAGGTAGAACCTGAAAAGGAGTTTTCCCCTGAACCTCTTCATATATTGTACAAGAGAGAGGTGAAAATTAGGAAGTGCACCATAGTCGAGTTGAAAGTGCAGTAGAAGCACTTTGAGGCTGATGAGGCTACTTGGGAGAATCAAGCCACCACGAGAAAGGCTTACCATGCCATGTTTCATGATTTCGTTCTGATTCCCAAGAAATCCAAGGACATTGTTGTTCTAAGCGGGGAGGGATCTAATATCCTAAATTTTGACCTAACACTTATGAGCATAAGCCCCATTGATTATCATGTTACTTTGATGTTTTATTTTGGTATATTGGGTCTAGAACCCCACTGCATATGAACATGATTATTTGTTTGATATATTGGGTGTAATCCAATTACATATGGTTTATGTATGATTTTATGTGTTGGGTGTGGACCTTGAAGCACATGATTGATGAGATGTTTTGTGTTGAGCCCTCGAGCCTTCAAAGTTGATGTTGAGCATAAGGTCCCGAACATCGTATCCTTGGCCATTGTGTCCCTAGGTGTATCCTACAAGTACATCCTAGCATTAGTGTTGAGCGAGGAGCTATGGAATTGTACTAAGTTGTAACTCGTTGTTTTTAGCGTTGATTATGGGCTCTTGATAAGTTCTAGGAGTTACTAAAAAGAATTAATTACGTTAATTGAAAACAACTCGAGTAAAATATTGATCTCATCTGACTTATTTATAAGTGATTAAATGAAATTTTGAATTTTTGTATCTCATGAAGGACTGAAGAACTATCATGTTATATGAGAGAATCCAACATGAAAGGATGTTTATAGTTTCCTAGCCTAGTAGACCTAAGCACCTACCTGATGGCCTTAATGAAGAAAGTGTCCTAATTTTAGGGATCATGTTATATGACACCTAAATACAAATGTTAATGTTATTCATGCCTACGTAGGGAAATGATGAATATGCATGTGGAATTTGCATTAAATTTAATTTCTGAGGCTCAAAGTTTTGAGCAACTCATTGGGCTCATCATCAAGTGCTGAGTGCTGATCCAGTTCAATACAATTTGGTGATTTTATATGGATTACCTCAAGGATCAATGAGAGAGGTTGGCTTGGTGATTTTTTATCATGTTGATGATTGGTTTCCAATTATCACTTAGCTCGATTCCATTGTCTCTATTAAGATTATAATCATGTTTTTTTATTTCTAGGGATTCTCTGATTTTTATCTTGGTGTAATGCCCTTCTTGTACGAGTAATTTTGTGTTTTCAATGCATATTTGTTGTCCCATTTCTAATGAGTGTTCTGCTAGAGTCGATTTCTTTGTGTGGTTGTGTCTGATTTCTACACAATGTTTCTTAACCATGATCTCAATTGCTCTACCTGTCTCGCCTATATATTCCTTTCCATAAGAGCAAGGAATGGCATAGACCCTTGTCCTTTTGTTGGGATCCACTTTGTATTTGGCCCGATCTAACATTTTCTTAATTGTGTTGAGAGGGGAGAAGGTTATGTTAATATTATTTTTTCTAAAATCCTAGCTATTATGTCTGTGGTTCCCTTGATGTAAGGGAGGACAATGCTTGCAACCTCATCCTCCTCTCTTTGAGTCTATCGAGGACCAAATTGCACTTTTTTAATGATGCGTTTAATTTGTCTTTGGTTCTATCCATTATTTATGAATACTTTATATAGGTGGTGCAATTATTCTTCAATATGCTCATCATCGGATAATCTAATGGCATGAGTTACTAATGTGTTGATCACCACAAGTTTATGGGATAGGTAGTGATGGGAATCTGCATGGAGTTATCTCTCTATATGCGTCTCTTTTATAAATACCTAGTGATCGAATGATCCATCAAATTTTTTGTAATGAGAACGTCCAGAAATGAAATGGTGTTTTCCTCCTCCACTTCCATTGTGAATTTTATATGGTCCAATCTGCTATTAAGATGATCTAGGAATTTGTCTAGATTTTCTCTGCCATGTGACTAATTTATATTGGTGTCGTCTACGAATCGTATCTACCATTTTGGTTGTAATGGAAAGGATTGAAGGGAATCCTTTAAAAAAAAATCCATGTAAATGTTGGCCACTACTGGTGATAGTGGCGATGCCCTCAATATGCTCATAGATCTTTCCTCCAAAACTGAAGTAGGTGGAGTTCTGGGCATACTTTGATTAATGTTATTGTTTCATCATCTGTGACATCTCTTACTATTTTGATAGCTTGTTTTACTGGAATTTTTGTGAACAATGAAACCACATCAGAGCTGACCAAAATGTCGTCCTTATCCATTTTCAAGGTCTTCAATTTATTGACCAGATGGGTTGAGTGCTTTATGTAAGAGAATGAGTTTCTGGTAAATTGTTTGAGTCTACCTGTGAGAAATTTGGTCAAATCATTAGAGGAAATTTGGGGTCTAAAATGGGCCTCCTAAGGAAAATAATAAAATAATAGTTAAAAAAATAAAATATTAGTTAAAATAATAAAATAATAGTTATTAATTTTGGAGGAAGAATGGAAAAAACTACTTTTTTGTGTTTGTATTTTTGACATATCTCCGTGTGTTTTTGCTCAAATTATGAGTGGGAGAGATCGTTGGATGTGGAATTTAATCCTATATCCAACAAGTATGAACACTACATACTTATGATGGACCCTGCTACCCCAAAAACAAGAAATACTTGAAAAAATGTGATGATGATGTCATCATCACATTTTATCAAGTATTTCTTGTTTCTGGGGTAGCGGAGTCCATCAAAAGTATGTAGTGTGGGTACTCGTTCAATGCTGAATTAAACTCGGCATCTAACGAGCTCTCTTGCTTGAAATTTGAGTAAAAACACAGGGAGATATTTCAAAAATACGAACAAGAAAAGTAGTTTTCTTTTATGATAAATATGTCAATTCAACCATTATGGTTGGCTCATTTTATTGAAATTCTATTGGTTCTTGAATTCCAACTCACAAAATTTATTGTTGGTGCATTTTTTTATAAGGCCCATTTTAGACCCCAAATTTCCTCTAATGGATATGTTGGTGATCCAATAGTGTTTACAATGGTGCTCAACGAAGCGCCTTCTTTATTGATTTTTGGAGACCCATATATCTGATGCATTGTTGTATTGTGAGGGGTAAGATTCTTTTTCGTATTTTCATCAAGAGATGATTCTTTAATGGATTTTGTTACCCGTCTCGGAACTTTATTACTGGGGTCATTCTTTAACAACTGATAGCTACCGCTTTCTGTGCTGTGTTGTAACATTTTCTTATCATAGTATTCTTTATCCATCATGACGATGGCATTTCCCTTGTCAGCTTTAAGCAATCGAATATTTTTATCGTTTCTTAGGATTTTTAAGGCTAACTCCTTGTTTCTATTGACATTGATTTTGGGTGGTTTGGATGTTTTCAGCACCACTGCGCACTCTTGTTTTACTTCCTTAGCCACATTGACGAGCATATTTTGGACCGATTGTTCCACACAACATATCAAGTCTTTGAATGTAATTTTGTGTTGAACCACAATGAAGTTTAAAACCTTCTCTAGAACCTTTATCACAGCTTCTTCCAATACATGTCTAGAGATATTTACCACATTGGTTTTTCTCTATTTGTTTGGAGAAAGTGGATCCCAACAAAACGATAGGGGTCTATGTCATTCCTTGCTCTTGTGGAAAGGAATATATAGGTGAGACAGGCAAAGCAATCGATGTCATCATTAAAGAACATTGTGTAGACATCATACACAACCACACAAAGAAATTTTCTCTAGCAAAACAATCATCAGAAATGGGATACCAAATTCGCATTGAAAACACAAAATTACTCGTACAAGAAGGGCATTACACCAAGAGAAAAATCAAAGAAGCCCTAGAAATAAAAAAACATGATAATAATCTTAATAGAGATGAGGGAATTGAGCTATGTGATAATTGGAAACCAATCATCAACATGATAAAAAATCACCAAGCCAACCTTTCTCATTGATCCTTGAGGTAATCCATATAAATTCACCAAATTGTCTTGAACTAGATCAGCACTCAGCTCCTGATGATGAGCGTAACAAGTGGCTCGAAACGTTGAGCCTCAAAAATGAAATTTAACGTAGATTCCACATTCACATTCAACAAATGTTAATGTTAGAATAGTAGAGTCAATTTAAACTAGTTAACCTATCTAAGCAACCAACAACATATCATAAGAGATAAGAACAGGAAAAGAAAAGGACAAGAGAACATCGATATACTTGGTTCACCCTTATGCATTACATCCACGGGAAGGTAGTCTTGTATTATCTACAGAATGTCTTCTCCAATATTAGAAGAAAACAAAGCACAAATACCCCAAAGAATATAGATGTTGTACACTATTGTAACAATAGTACCACTACTACATCAAGAATACATTATTTGTAGAGACTCACTTGACCCTATTATATACTAAGAGATGAGAAGGAATTACTCTCACATATTGTATGTGGGATAATATAGTTCTCCAAAATAACATCTCTTAATACAATACCATGGACAAATACTCTACACAAGTAAATACACCAGCATATAACTATGGGTTAAATGTATTACTCATTTACATAAGATTGTAGACAACTTCTGACATAATACAAAGACATTATTACCTTCCAAGGAATATAATATATTCCAACACTCCCTCTTAATAATGGCAAGGAGAAGGGCCTACACTAACACTAAGGAAGGAAGGAGTCATTACTGCTCCCCCAATGTTTAAAAAGAACAACACTTTGGCTCATGGAATTTGATGATGAACAAATTCTTCTCACTTAATCATGAAAGTGCACACGAACCAGGTTGTACGATGAAAGACCCAACAATAAAATGCTGAGAACATGTGATGTAATCCAATCGCAAGATGCCAATATCACCACAATAATCATCACAACCATACATGATAGCTGAAGAACTCTGATATAGCATCCACACCAGTGTACAGATACTTTCTGATGGCTGATACAACAGAACATGTGGCCAAGAACACCACAACAATTAAGAAAAAACAATATGACCAATACACATGCACATAGCATACATTCTTCCAATCAATGTGAAACATAAACATCTGTAGAAGACCTCAAACAACAAAGAAACAAGACCTCAATGGTCTATACATCGAAAATGATATCATACAGATGAACATCATGACTTTAACTGTAGAAGATGGTGCTTCATTACATCTGTAATAAGGTGAAAGCCTAAACAAAGAACTTATCTGCATAAGAACTATTAAGATTAAAGCATATAAAGATCATAAAACAAAATTGCTCATAAAAAAATGAAAATGCTTATATACCGCAGGTTAGCAAACATCATATAAAGGAATGGAAAAATAATATGATCAAATAAAAGATTAACTTTCTCATCAAAGAAAATGAAGTTACTTTTACACAGTAAGTGTCATCCACAACATATAAATAGTGAGCTAAATATTTCACTTAAATCTGTGAAAATTTAGTCATTAAGCAACTAATCTAAAGCATAGGTGTATTTCTTATTAGTATGAGGTTAATATGCAAGAGAGCAATTCCCTGAAAATGTCAATGCTTCCATATAGAAATGTTAGAAACAAATAGCTATCATAAGAATATAAATCACATTGCAACAAGAACAATGTGGTCATGATAAATAGTTCAAGTTTTAAAGATTTCTCAAAGCCATATAAATATTGAGTAAAATATGATCGAAATAAACATACCATGAGATATAGATAAACCAAAATATTTAATATGATCAACATATAGCAAATTATGATCAACTCATGATATCACTTATAAAATTTTATGAAATGACAAGTCACGAATGGTCTTAATCATGGGTTCATTTCTTGTTAACACTATGTAAATATGGAAGAGACAAAATGCCCTTGCAATGCCAATGCTTCCATATTGAAATTTTAGAGACAAATAGCACAGGAATTAGATACAATCTCTACAATACGTGAAAAAGAAACTATATATCAATTAAATAACTTATGGCAAGCCAAAAAATATGATATCGCATAGATTAAAAACATGATTTTTATTAATAATTTAATTAGCAAGAGAATATAATGATCATAAAGATATTACTTATAAAATAATGAAATTGCTTCTACACAAAGGTCAGCAATAACATATAAATAAAGTAAATAATGATCACTAGATAACACATATGAGATTGCTTTTATAAACAAAACAAAGAAAAGAATAGATTAATTATTAAGTATATTTAAAAATACTAAGCATTATATGGTTTATAGCTATCATCATGACAAAATACTAAAGATCCATGTCCTTAAAAGATGCCAATATTTCCATATAGAATTGCGAGACAAATATATAGCTAAACAAGAAATAATTTCTTAATAAACATGATTAGAAGCAAAACCTAGATGCAAAAAATGAATAACACAAAACTTAAATACTTTACCGTACTGATATGAATCTGCAAAAAACACAGTTAGAAAAAGAGTAAAAGAGAAACGTTTACTTACACCCATTTGAAAAAACGTGCCTTGCAAAGCCCAATCTTTTGTTATGGTCTTGCAAGTGGATCTAGAATGGTTGTTTGAATTCCCAAAACATATTATAATAAATAATCGCATAAGAAATGACCAAGTTATGGTTCTTTTTTATAATTGTTATTTTTATTACCGAAAGTAAGCCACAAAATGCCAATTTTCTTTTCTGATCACTTAGGTGGATCTAGAATGGCTGTTCCAATTCCGATAATAGGTTATAATAAAAAAACGATAAAAAATTATGAAGTTACGACACTTTTGTATAACTGACATTTTTATTACCGAACAAAAGCCCAAAGATACCCAGTTTTCTGTTCTAATCACGTGGGTGGATCTAGAATGACATTTCCAATTCCAAAAATAGGATATCATAAAAATTCCATTAAAAATTGACCAAGTTACGTCTATTTTGTATAATTGTCATTTTTATAATCAGAAGAAAGATCTCGTTGAGGAGAGCCCAAAAATCATGTAGATCTACAAAAAAAATAAAAAAATCACTGAAAAAATTCTGCCAAAATCTTACACAACAAGTTAGGGCTAGGGTAAAAAAAAAGCAGTAATATGCCCAGATCTGAAGAGAATCCTAAGGGCTACCAAAAGGAAAACAAATCTAGAACAAAATGACAATTTGCTCAAATGATAATTGTTATTGATTGAAAGATATAGAAGGTGCTACATCATAGAAAACGGGTCTAATACTATGTTAGAGTAGTTGAGTCAAGCTAAACTAATTAACCTATCTAAGCAACTAACAACATATCATAAAAGATAAGAACAGGAAAATAAAAGGACAAGAGAACACCAATATACGTGGTTCAATCTAATGGGTTATATCCATGGGAAGGTAGTCTTTTATTATCTCAAGAATGTCTTCTCCAATCTTACAAGAGAGCAAAGCAAAAATACCCCAACGAATATAGATGATGTACAATATTGTCACAATAGTACCACTACTACATCAAGAATGCATTATTTGTAAAGACTCACTTGACCCAATTAAATACTAAGAGATGAGGAGAAATTACTCTCACATATTGCATGTGTGATAATATAATTCTCCGAAATAACATCTCTTAAGACAATACCATGGATAAATACTATACACAAGTAAATTCACCACTATATAACTATGGGTTCAATGTATTACTCTTTTCAATAAGATTGTAGACAGCTTCTGACATAATACAAAGACATTATTACCTTCCAAGGAATATAATATATTCCAACACTCCCCCTTAATAATGGATGGGAGAAGGGCCCACTAAGACTAAGGAGGGAAGGATTCAGTACTACTCCCCCTTGATGACAACTTCCAGAATAACCAAAGATGAAAAAAAAAGAACACTTCGGCTCATGGAATTTGACGATGAACAAACGATTCTCACTAAATCGTGAAAGTGCACACGAAACAGGTTGTATGATGAAAGACCCAACAATTAAATGCTGAGAACATGTGATAAAATCCAATTACAAGATTCCCAGATCACCACAAGAATCATCACGACCATACATGATAGCTAAATAAATCTGAAATAACATCCACACTAGTGTATAGATACCTTCTGATGGTCGATAGAATAGAACATGTGGCTAAGAACACCACATCAATGTACAAAAAAAATCAGATGCCCAATACACATGTGAATAGCAAACATTATTCCAATCAAGATGCAATATAAATATTTGTAGAAGGCCTCAAACATCGAAGAAACAAGACCTGAATGGTCTATACATCGAAAATGATATCACATAGATGAACATCATGAGCTGAACAATAGAAGATGGTGCTTCATTACTTCTAGAATAAGATGAAATCCTAAATAGAGAACTTATGTGCACAAGAAATTTCAAGATTAAAGCATATAAAGATCATAAAAACAAATTCCTCATACATAAATGAAAATAGTTATATACCAAAGGTTAGCAAACATCATATAAAGGACCGACAACATAATATTATCAAATAAAACACTAACTTGCTCATTAAGGAAAATGAAGTTACTTTTACACATTAAGAGTCAACCACAACATATAAATAGTCAGCCAAAGATTTCACTTAAATATATGAAAATTCAGTCATCAAGCAACTAATCTGAAGCATAGGTGTATTTCTTATTAGTATGAGGTTAATATGCAATATATGAACATAGTGAAAATGTCAATGGTTCCATATAGCAACGTTAGAGACAAGTAGGAACAAGATAACCTATGCAAGCATAAGAATAGAAATCACATTGCACCAAGAAAAAGGTGTTCATAATAAATAGTTCAAGATTTAAAGATTGCTCAAAGCCATATAAATATTGAGTGAAAGATGATCGAAATAAACATGCTATGACATATAGCTAAATCAAAATGTTTAATATGATCTACATATAACAAATTATGATCAACTCATGATATCACTTATAAAAAAATTTGAAATGCAAGTCACTAATGGTCTTAATCATGGGTTCATTTCTTGTTAAGACTATGTAAATATGCAAGAGACAAAATGCCTTCAAAATGTCTATGCTTCCATATTGGAATGTTAGAGACAAGTAGCACATAAACTAGATACAATCTCTGCAATACATGAAAACGAAACTATATCCTAGTTAAATAACTTATGCCCAAAAAATATGATATCACATAGATTAAAAAAAAATTACTTAAGAAGTTAATTAGCAAGAGCATATAACGATCATAAAGATATTACCTATAAAATAATGAAATTGATTTTAAACAAAGGTCAGCAATAATATAAAAATAAAATAAATAATGATCACTAGATAAAACATATGAGATTGTTCTTATAAAATTGTTTTTATAAACAAAATAAAGAAAATAATAAATTAATTATTAAGTATATTTAAAAAATATTAAGCATTGGATGGTTTATAGCTATCATCATGACAAAATACTAGAGATCCATGTCCTTAAAAGATGACAATATTTCCATATAAAAATGTGAGACAAATATATAGCAAGAACAAGAAATAATATCTTAATAAAAATGATTAGAAGAAAAACATAAATGCAAAAAATGAATAACATAAAACTTAAACACTTTACCATACTGATATGAATCTACAAAAAGAAAAGTTAGAAAAATAGTAAAATAAAGATAAACTTTTACTTACAACCATTTGAAAAAATGTGCATAGAAAAGCCCAGTCTTATGTTCTGGTCGCATAAGTGGATCCAAAATGGCTGATTTAATTCCAAAAATAGGTTATAGTAAAAATTATGGTAAGAAATAACCAAGTTATGGCTCCTTTTTATAATTTTCGTTTTTATTGCTGAAAGGAAGCTCAGAAATGCCAAGTTTTCTGTTTTGATGACTTGGGTGGATCGAGAATGGTCGTTCCAATTCCAAAAACATGTTATAACAAAAAAGGGGTAAAAATTAATAAGTGACGACCTTTTTGTATAGCTACTATTTTTATTACCAAAATGAATCCCAATGTTATCTAGTTTTCTGTTCTGGTTGCACGGGTGGATCCAGAATGGCATTTCCAATTCCAAAATAGGTTATAATTAAATTTTCGGTAAAAACTGACCAAGTTACAACCCTTTTGTATAACTATTGTTTTTATAATCGAAAGAAAGATCTCCTTGAGGAGAGCCCTGAAATCATCTACATCTACAGAAAAAACATCAAAAAACCCTTGAAAAAATTATGCAAAAATATTACAAAAGTTAGGGTTAGGGTAAAAAAATGTAGAAATATGTCGAGATCTGAAGAGAAGACTAATGAGTATGATATAGAAAATAAATCTACAAAAAAATGACAATGCCCAAATGATAATAATTATTGATTGAAAGCTATAGAAGGTACTAGATCATAGCAACCTGCTCTGATACCATCTTAGAATAGTAGAGTCAAGCTAAACTAGTTAACCTATCTAAGAAACCAACAACATATCATAAAAGATAAGAACGAGAAAAGAAAAGGACAAGAAAACACCGATATCCATGGTTCACCTTAATGGGTTACATCCATGGGAAGGTAGTCTTCTATTATCTCGAGAATGTATTCTCCAATCTTACAAGAGAGCAAAGAATATAGATGATGTACAATATTGTCAAAATAGTACGAGTACTACATCAAGAATACATTATTTGTAGAGATTCATTGGACCCTATTATATACTAAGATATGAGGAGGAATTAATCTCACAAATTGCATGTGAGATAATATAATTCTTCAAAATAACATCTCTTAATACAATACGATGGGCATATACTCTACACAAATAAATACACCATCATATAACTATGGGTTAAATGTATTACTCTTTTACATAAGATTGTAAACAATTTACGCCATAATATAAAAACATTATTACCTTCCAAAGAATATACTATATTCCAAAAGTTAACAAATAATATATATATATATATATATATATATAAGTATATATTTTATACATGGTATGTATGTATAAAGAGTAAGCATAGTAATAATATTAATATTGTAATAAATAAATAAATGCTCTATCTATTATTATTATTATAATTAAATAATATAACACCTACAAGAGTCCAAATAGGAACTAGTTAAAAGTTCCTAAGTTAAAAATTAAAAGTCTCTAAATTAAATAAAAGGGTTAAATCAAGAAATCAAATGATTCTTGATTTAAGTGCCCCTTTGAATGAAAAACCTGTCCATAAAGACCCAAACCAAAGAGAGGCGTGGGGGTCTTCCATCTTTTTTGTAGTTTCTTTCTCCATGTAATACCTCTTTTGTATACCCCTAAATATTTTGTATTTTTAATGTTTATTGTACTTGTTTTCTAGTGAGGAGATCAAGGCCAAGGCCCCACCAATAAAGCATGTTAAGCTAGGTGATTAATTCCCTAAATTGTAGGCTTATGAGACTTAAGACATGGACACAACTTAACGACACGCAACAGAATCCATGAGGGGGAGGGGTAAAATATGAGGGAAGCCATAGGGATCTAGTAATGATAATTGTTGTCATGATGGTTTCGATAAGTTACAAAAGGGAAGCGAGTTAAAAATCCTCCCTTTGGACATAAGGTCATTATTGGTAAGAGAACGTGCACCTACTCCTTACATTCTTGAAGTGTTAGTGGTACCTACCATTTCAAAACTATGACACCCAATTAAGACATTAATAGTAAATAATTTATAATCGATAGCGAAAAGAGAATATTAAAATAAAGGAATATTCATGTATATATATGTATAGATATGTAAGGAAACACAATTTTCTTAAACACATGAAAGTTATACATAAGTGTTCTTAAACCAAAAGGAACGGAAATCTTGATGGGGTATAATGAAAAGAAGAAATCATGATACGTGGGATATTTGTGCAAAGTGTTTTATTTCCTATATCAAATAGACACTATAAACATTAAGGAAACCTTTTCATTGTTTATTTAAATGAGCTTTTAAGAAGAATAATGCAATTTCAATAATGCAATTATGATGGTCGAAACCCTCATGGTTTGTTAATAAAAATTACATCTTATTCGCAAAATTCTTTTATTAAACTATCTTAACAATTAAATCCATAAATCGTTAATGTTCTAGACTTAAGGTAAAAGTGATCAACCTAAGTCTAGAGTGCTTTTGAGAAATTAGTTGGTAATATGTATAATATATATATATTGCCTTCTCACAAGATTTGAAAAAGGAAAAGGATGTTTTCGTGGGGCTAGGTGTTGAAAACAGTGTGTCTTTAATACCACACGCATTGGAGAAAAAAGGGTAGTTTTACAAACTGTATTAAAGAAAGGAAATGCTAATAAGAAAAGGGGGAGGAAACGATCGAGGAAAGCTTTGTAAAAAGTCTTGGATGCGTGCGTGTTTGTTTGGGACTCTGCATTCTCCCTTCGAATGCATGCGTTGAAGCATGGACCAGATATGGGCATGGGTTTGTATGGGTGTTTTTGTTCACTACATTTTATCCCTAACAGGTATGCATTTTATTTCTATTCCTGCTATGTTTGATCCATAGTCTACTTATACTTGCAATTGAATGTTTTCAGATGTTGTCGTCGGATCTCATGACCATGATTTTAAGTGTTTCCTACATTTTGGATTTAGATCCAACATCCACCTATGCCACAATTTAAATGATCATGTGTTTGAAAGGGGTGTCTTCATTTTTATAATACATCCACACAATGAAATGCTGTTAGCGTTTGTCTACATTTGCATTTTAGATCTGGTATTTTCTGGCAATCCCATCTATATATTTTATATGTATCTGCATTGAAACTTAGATCTAGTAATTAGATCTCGTATTTTTCGACTATCCCATTTATATATTTTATATGTGCCTGCGTTGAAATTTAGATCCAGTAATTAAATCTAGTATTTTCTGGCAATACCATTTATATATTTTATATGTGTCTGCATTGCATTTTTTATCTAGTAAGTAAATATGGTATTTTTCGACAATACCATTTATATATTTTATATGTTCCTGCGTTGTAGTAATTAGATCTGTTATTTTTCGACAATCCCATTTATATATTTTATATGTGCATGTGTTTGCATTTTAGATCTAGTAATCAGATTTGGTATTTTCCGGTAATCTCATATATATATTTTATATGGTATTGTCTCGCAATCTCATATATATATTTTATATCTACCGGCCTTTCGTTTTAGATCTAGTAATTAGATATGGTATTTTTCGACAAATCCTATTTATATATTTTATATGTGCATGCATTTGCATTTTAGATCTAGTAATTAGATCTCATATTTTCCGTCAATCTCATATATATATGTGTGTGTGTGTGTGTGTGTGTGTGTGTGTGTGTGTGTGTGTGTGCCTGCGTTGCATTTTAGATCTAGAAATTAGATCTGGTGCCAAACCGATTTATTTATTTTATATGTTCCTTCAGTTGCATTTTAGAACTAATAATATATGTGCCCATTATTTTGTAGTTTTCAGTTTTCACCAGCTTGAACGTTGTGGAGGCATTAACCCCTTATGTATGATATTTATACATTAATGTGAACAATGTGAAGACATTAATCCTTATATATATATATATATATATATATATATATTAATATATACCTTTATGATACATAAACAATGTATAAGCATGGGCTATATGGTTGAGACTTCATGTATGAATACTTTTTAATTGGATTTATGGTTAACAATATCGTAAAGATGGGTACATAACCATATTTTGCCAAGAGATTGAATTCCATACATATATTAACACATCCATTTCTGACACATAGCGTATGTAAGCAATTATTTTAAAGAAGTGTATTGGGATCTAAATATATAATTGTAGCCTAAAATATGATTAAGAGCAGTTTTGAAACTTAGATTCATTAATCCTTGTTAATAAAAGTCATATTTAAATAATTTAAATATATGCTTGTAAACAGTGGAAAAAAAGATGTAAATAAGTCATATTACAGCCTAAGAAGAAATGTTGTCAATAAAAGTAAATCCTTGTGTATAATTATAACACTCTGTATATATCTGTTGAACTCTGGCTTTTTATATGAGATAAATCTCCTAGATGTTAAATATATTTTGAGTAGTCTTGGTCTTGAAACCATGTTAGTTTTCAAAGTATGCATCGAGATTAGTACTTATAGAATGGTTCTATGTTTATGTAAAAGGGTATTCCATTTCAAGGAAAAGCAAGTTACAAAGAAGGAAAATAGTAATTGGAGAGTATTCTCGGTGAATGACAATGGAGGCAATGGATGTGCCATGAAAATGTAAATCTTATCTGTATATAGTAATATAATTAAGCTTTGGTGGATATAGCCTAATGGATGGGATGAACCACGTATACGATGTTTCTCGTTTGATATATGGTTTATGTTTGTTTACTCTAAATTTCATGATGGTATTTAATGCATGTATGATACACATAAATGCTTATTATACATTATTATTATTGGTTGATTGGTTTATGACAATACTCACATGTATATGGTTAAAGGATTCAATACCTTATGTTCATTTTTAATACTTGTGTTTTATATTGATGTTGATTTGTACATGATTTCCATTAAATAGTATCTTATATGCTGTAATTGATGATGTTAAAAGAATGATTATTTTTATGCATCATGATCTTTCTTTCTGAGGCTAGTTTACTTGGTTAACAAAATGATGGATATTGGATTAAGTACACATTAAATACTACAATAAGTATACATTATCTTTCGTATAGTTAGAAAAACTCTTATCAAGTTTAAAATCTTATTAGATGATGAAGGACTTGTCACTAAGATTAAGTTGTTTTACAATTATGAAACTCTTTAATGAAAAGAAAATAGAAATAATTTTTTGTTACCCCATTTTTAAGGAGAATTTACATTGAAGAATTTGGGGATGTTACATATTTTATCAGAGCTAAAGTAACAATGTTCAAGCCTATTAGGGCTCAACATGAAGTTAGAAATGATGAAGATGATTAAGACTAACCAATCGAATGTTTTTGTTTGTGGTTGGATGGCAATGATGGATGAGGGAGATAAGTTACCCAAGTTGGCCTTGAAAGAGTAGAATATGTAACTAAATGGGATAAAGAAAATAAGTATCATGGAAATGTATGCTATCACATTATCGGCAGATTTAAAAACCAAAATGTGTGAGTAAGTCTTGTGTCTTGTATTAAAGGTTATGTTTATGTTTACACCCTCTAAATGGGAGGTTGGACTATAAACTTTTACTCATCATACCTTAGGGAAGAATTATAGTCATTAATACGCTTTACTATGCTTACCATGCTTTGTGAAGAGTATTGGATGTCGAAAAATATTTACAAAGAATTCTAAGTTTTGGGTAATGAAGGAATCATGAGTGCTTAAGGAAAATTTCAAATACACCCTTGTAAAAAAGGTTGTAGGTATGAGAATGTTAGGCTTATCATAATATTAATTCAAACCCAAGAGTTCAATGAGATGTTAACGAAAATTTCTTACACAGAATATATTTTAAAGGAAAGTTAAAAGTTGACTTTAGGCTAAACCTAGATGCTAAATTGTTCCATGTAGGAGTAAAGGGCAACTTAAACAAAACGATGCTTCTTAGTGCATTGGTGTATTCCATGTAACATGTGATAACACAAATGTAGTATCTATTATTGAAGTTAGCTGATTGAGAAAAATATGCATGCTTTTATGATTATGTTCTTGTGTTAAAAGGTGAGTTGGTTTATATTATTGACACCTTAGAAATGATTCGTAAGGAAGTAACGGCATCTATTTATATAGAGTCATGATACATTCCCTCGTGTTTATTACAAGGGTGTTGTGCCATCATTGGAATTCATTTGAAAAGAGTGGGTTCATTAAAGGGTATAGTATTCTAAACCTACGGTTTCCTTTGATAAACATTATTCATTACTGTTTTCTTACAAATTTTTTAACATGTAAATATTTGTAGCTTGCACTGCATTGGTAAAAGGGGATCTTACGCAAAGAACAAGAGTCCCATTGACAAGTAGATTGTTCCTCTAAAAACACTAATAGGAAAATAACGCTATTCAAGTAATTGATATTTCTATTTCGCTAGCTTACCACTCATTAAAATTGCAAAGTTGGAATGGCCTTCCACTCGTAACTATCCAAAGAGAGATGAGTAACGATGTTTTAATTGCTATTAGTATTTGAGAATGATAAGGGAATGAATGTAACATAAGGTTATGTACTAACATTGTAGGATTATGCTAGGAACACTATCAATTGAAATTGACTACAGTAAATATATTCACTGGCTCAAATAATAAAGTTAAGAATGAGTGATGTTTTACTTATTTAACTTATTATAAATTGTCGAATTTTGAGGTTTTTATGAACCAAGGATTAATTGTGGATTATGTTAATTTTGGACTGACATTGCAGAGTTTTTACCAGGTATACAACCATTGTCACAATCAACGTACATTATGGAATATAAATTCACTTGCGTAAACAAGTTGTGCTCAATTGCTCAAAAATGAGTAAGGAGTTATTTTTGGATGGTTTACACGATTGTATGAATCATGAATTATGGTAGAGGTACAAATCACGACAACTTATGAAATGTTGATGATTAAATTTGTGAAATTATTGTTTATCGATTGATGTCAATTATATTTCAACTAACCATAAAGCCGATTCACGAATTGGGACAATAACAGTAAAGACACATTAAGCACCAAAGAGTGTGTGTCACAAATAGACAATGGTTGTAATTAACATTAAATACGAACAAGGAAAATATATGTCACGGGAGCACAATGGTTTTAAGCAAATGATTGACGTGTGTGCACATTGGTGTTAGGCAAATGAAGTGGCAAGACAATTGATGGTCTAACTCTACCTCACTTTTCTTGGACTCAAGCGGGAAGCTCGGTGGAAAAAGTAATTCCGGGACTGAAGCGAGGAGGCTTGAGGGGAATCAGGAAGGATTTCTGACATCAATATCAAGACCTAGGAAAATATTGACATCTAAAAGATATAACCCATTAGGAGGAGGGGTAAAATATGAGGGAAGCCCTAGGGATCTAGTAATGATAACCATTGTCATGATGGTTTCGATAAATTACAAAAGGGAAGCAAGTTAAAAATCCTCACCTAGGACATAAGGTCCTTAATTGTAAGAGAATGAGCACCTACTCCTTACGTGCTTGAAATGTCAGTGGTACCTACCATTTCAAAACTACGACACCCCATTAAGCAAATAATAATAAATAATTTATAATCGATAGCAAAAAGAGGATATTAAAATAAATGAATATTCATGTACATATATGTATAGATATGGAAGGAAACACGATTTCCTTAAATGCCTGAAAGTTATACATAAGTATTCTTAAACCAAAATAATAAGAAATCACGATGGGGTAAAATGAAAAGAATAAATCATGATATGTGGGATATTTGTGCAAAGTGTTTTATTCCCTATATCAAATAGGCACTATAAACATTAAAGGAATATTTTTGTGGTTTAGTTAAATGAGCTTTGAATACGAATAATGCAATTATAATGGTCGAAACCCCCATGATTTGTTATTAAAAATTACATCTTATTCGCAAAATTATTTTATAAATCTATCTTAAGAATTAAATCCATAAATCGTTAATGTTCTAGACTTAAGGTAAAAGTGATCAACCTATGTCTACAACACTTTTGAGAAATTAGTTGGTAATATACATAATATATTATATTATCTTCTCAAAAGATTTGAAAAAGGAAAAGGATGTTTTCATGG
>LPNX010261125.1:151142-219413 GCA_001517045.1 Pseudotsuga menziesii | reverse complement strand
TGTCTGCGTCGTATTTTAGATCTAATATTTTCCAAAAAATCTCATTTATATATTTTAGATGTGCTTGCGTTTGCATTTTAGATCTAGTAATTTGATCTTGTATTTTTCGACAATCTCATATATATATTTTATATGTGCCTACATTGCATTTTAAATCTAGTAATTAGATCTCGTATTTTCCAGCTATCTCATATGTGTGTGTGTGTGTGTGTGTGTGTGTGTGTGTGTGTGTGTCTATATATATATGTGTGCGCTTGCATTGCATTTTAGATCTAGGAATTAGATCTCGTGCCAAACCCATTTATTTATTTTATATGTGGTTTTCGTTGCATTTTAGAACTAATAATATGCGTGCCCATTATTTTGTAGCTTTCGATTTTCATGAGCGTTAACATTGCGATGGCATTAATCTCTTATGTATGATATTTATACATTAATGTGAACAATGTGAAGACATGAATCCTTATGTATTATATATATATATATATATATATATATATATATATATATTAATACATACATTTATCATATATAAAGAATGTATGACCATGGGCTATATGGTTGACACTTCATGTATGAATACTTTTTGATTGGATTTATGGTTAACAATATTGTAGAGCTAGGTTCTGAACCATATTTTGCCAAGAGATAGAATTTCATACATATATTAACACATACTTTTCTAAGACATAGAGTATGTATGTGATTATTTTAAAGAAGTGTATTGTGATATAAATATATAACTGTAGCCTAAAATCTAATTAAGAGGAGTTTTGAAACTTCGAGTCATTAATCGTTGTTAATAAAATTCATATTCAAAGAATTTCAATATATGCTTGCAAATAGTGGAAAAAACAAGAAGTTGATGTAAATAAGACATATTATTGCCTAAGAAGGAATGTTGTCAATAAAATTATATCACTCTGTATATATTAGTTGAACTTTGGTTTTTGATATGAGATAAATCTCGTAGATTTTAAGTATATTCTAAGTAGTCTTATTCTTGAAACCATGTTAGGTTTCAAAGTATGCATCCAAATTAGTACTTAGTTATGGTTCTATGTTTATGTAAAAGGGTACATTCCATTTCAAGGAAAATCCTTACAAAGAAGGAAAATAGTAATTGGAGAGTATTCTCGGTAAATGAGAATGGAGGCAGTGGATGTGCCATGAAAATGTAAATATTCTTTGGATATAGTGATATAAACAAGCTTTGGTGGACGTAGTCTCTTGGATGGGTTGAACCACGTATATGATGTCTCTACTTATATATATGGTTTATGTTTGTTTACTCTTAATTTCATGATAGTATTTAATGCATGTATGATGCACATAAATGCTTATTATACATTATTCTTATTGGTTCATTAGTTTATGAAAATACTCGCATTTATATGGTTAAATGATTCAATACCTTATGTATGTTTTTAATACTTGTGTTTTATATTGATGTTGATTTGTACATGATTTCTATTAAATAGTATCTTATATGATGTAATTGATGATGTTAAAAGAATGATTCTTTTTACGCATCATGATCTTCCTTTATGAGGCTAGTTTACTCGATTAACAAAATGATAGATATTGGATTAAGTACACATTAATAGAATTATGAAAAGCAACCACTACAATAAGTATACATTCTCTTTCCTATAGTGAGAAAAACTCTTATCGAATTTAAAATGTTATTAGATAGATGAAGGACTCGTTTAAGATTAAGTTGTTTTACAATTATGAAAATCTTTAATGAAAAGAAAATAGAAAGAAGTTTTTGTCACCCCATTTTTAAGAAGAATTTACATTGAAGAATTTGGGGATGTTACATTGCTTGATTATTCTTAAGAGAATTTTTGTAGAACATTTTTACTAAGAGGAAAATATAGAACTGATTGAGAACCTCATATCCTAGTTAGAAAACCCTTACCTTAGGAGCTCTAAGCTACTTGCATGTTGGATCCAGCTCGGGGGGATCCAGATTGAAACCACGAATGGTTGTGGGTCATGGTTGGGTGAAACGTGGTAGTTCCCAAGTGATTTGGTTATCTATACATATGTCATATATGTCTGTGAATTTGTTAATGGTGGGTATTTGAGTGTACATGTTTGTATCCATTCAAATAGCTTCACCTTCTAGGTGTGGTGTTGATTTTTCCATGTAAACAATACAAGTTTTACGAGTTGAAGTAGGTTAAACTATTAATGATGATGTAGGAGTTGTCTCCTATAAACTAGGTCATCTTTTCTATAGTTCTTAACCTATCTATGTATGGAAAAGTTTTTTTCTATACTTTATTTCTAAAATTCATTTTCCTAACGAAGTATTCCATGGTTTATGTTTTATTTATAAGTTCTTGTCTACAATTTACTTCATGTTGTTAAATTTATTTTTTCAAGACATATAACTACTTAAAAGAGATCATACATACATACATGCATACACACACACACAGACACACACACACACACACACACATATATATATATATATATATATATATATATATATATATATATATAGAGAGAGAGAGAGAGAGAGAGAGAGAGAGTCTACTCGTAGTTTTCATATTGCTAGGAGACATATATTTAAAATCAATAGACCAGCTAGTATCTATAAGTATTAACTATAAATCTCTAAAGATAACACTAGAAAATAATAATAAAACACATTGAAATTACAATATATTAAAACATAACCTCTGAATAATCATTTCCACACTTTATTATAAACAGAACCATAATCAAAATAAAAAATTAAATGACAAACTAAATCCATCAAGACCTATAATGGTCTAAGGTTACATTATATAAATAAATAATACCAAACACAAATAATTCTCATTCATAATAACCAAGCTATACATTTAAAACCATAAAATACAATATCCAAAGCTTATACCATAAAAATGAAAAGAAGTCAAATGATTGAATCTTGTGGGCATGAATGCCCAAACAAGTCATTTCATTAATCATCGATTACAACCATCGTAACACAAGATCTAATCCTATGGAGTTCACCCTTAATACATTTACAAATCACCACATTGAATCCTATAGGATTCGCTATCATCCTTACCAAACGTTATAATATTCCAGTTATCAACTACACAAACCATGCTAATAAAATCAATTGCCATAAAGATTAAAACACAGTCTAAAATTGTTGCTTTTTCAACGTTTTCCAAATTCTGTACCAAATCAATCATACATGCTGTAACAAATTATAACCACATGCAGTAATAAGAACCCCAAGTTAAATTTTCACGCTATATCTATTACATGGCTCACGACTAGTTATGCAAACAATAAACCCTATCATAAACCCATTGAATACTCTATCAATGCTAAGAAAATAGCAGGGACATAGATTCGCGGGATAAGACCCACAGTCATAGCCTTTCAAATTAAATACACAGGTAAGAATTACAATCCACATTTTAAACCATAAATCGAAATTTCAATTCATCTATTACATAGTCGCTACGCTAATGGCAGGAATGCCATTTCTATCTATGGCAAGGATTCAAAGCCCAAAATAACGTTGTTAGAAATCTATATAAAGAACTTAAACAAGAATTACAAATCTTCACAAAGTCAAACTAGCGCCAAACTAAGAATCATAGCCATGAAACACACAGTATGCAAATGATGTACAAGTTAACCATTATAAACTAAAATAAGAATTTAGACAGTCGTGTATCCAAGAACTTACACCAATACAAGCAATGGTGTTGTCACCATTTCCAAAACTTAAACATATTAACAAATCGAAAAGCCTATAAGTATTCACCATGGCCAAAAATACTCATAGAGTATTCATTTTGCAAAACCAAAATACATTAGTCTCGACGTGAAGGTGATAAACCCAAGGAAAAACCCCAAGTCATAAACGCATCTCTCGATGCTTTACATAATTTTTACAGACAGTCCCTTTCCAAATAGTAACCATTAAAACCGAGACCAAGCATTATGTTAAGAACCTCTATCAACCCTCCTCTTTATTTTGTTAGTATATTTTATCAGATGCATATGCTTTGTAAGTCGTCCCATTAGTATGTTGTATTATCCCACATTCATGGGGAGTAAGTAATAGTTTTAAGTTGTCTAGTTATTATGTTGCATTATCCCACATTCATGGAGGTAATAGTTGTTTATATTAGACTTAGTATATAAGTATGCATTGAGGCTAATGAAAGCATCGAAGAGTTATTTTGTATTGAGCTTGCTCAAAGGAGGTTGCCCCCTCAAAGTGACCCGTGATCAATAAAATCTCTTTTGTGCTCCAATATTTCTATTATATCGTGCATTTTGATTTTTCATTCGAGGAGGTTCTCCACATCTAGTATCAGAGCACTTTCCTTGGCACAAGTGGGATTTTTTTTTTTTTGGAAAAAAAAGGGGCAAAATTGGGCCGCGAATTTTAGATCCATTTTTTAAACTTTCTGTGCATATTTAAGAAAACTAAGTTGCATATCGGAATTCCTCTTTCAAAAATACGTAGTTTAAAAAAAAATCATCTCATTTGGAGTTCTAAAAGTGGAGATATCATGAATTTAAAATCAGCAATTTTTCAAAATTTCAGTGACAGCCGCCGAAATTGCAGAGCAAAAATATTTTGACCAGGTGCTCATATTTCTATTCCGATTTCATGGGTACAAGCAGAGTGGTTGTTTGAGCTCCAGAAATAGGATATAATAGCGATTATGAGGAATATAGATCGGGTTATGCTCATTTTAAAAGTTTTCGTCTCAAAACCCTCTCTCTAATTACAGGTTTTTGAGCATTGGGTGGAATTTCTGCCACATTTTTTCTGGCACTATGATTATTGCAGTAGTTCTTCTTCTTGCAGCGGTATTTTTCATTCGGATTAGGGAATAAACCCTATCCACTTAACTATGGGAAGTACTTGGGCATTGCCCTAAAACTCATTGTGAGGAGTACCACAGGAACCCCAAAGTAGCTGGCCATTGAGAGAACTTGCCAAGCGAAAAGGGAAATGACCCCCACGAGATTGACTAGCTTCCCATTCATGAGGAAAACCAAAGAGCTGTCTTTTTTTGCCAACCAATTAGTAGTTTTACCTGCGCCGTGAAGTGATGGGTACTACCCCAATAATGAAGCCTGAGATAGCCTTGGTGGCCAAGTGACTACCTTTGAACCATTAGGAAGTGGAATATACCTGGGTTCCATATCCATTTAGAGTTGATAACACGAGATTCACGCTTTGTCACAACACCCACATAAGAGAAGGAGTGAATTCAACTTGATACATTAGGCGTTGCCTCTAATGGGTAGTGTGATGAACACAGGGGAGACCCAAGACCCATGCTATCCAAACCATGCAACCTGCAATAAAACCAAAGCCGCGATGAGGAGTATGCCAAAAATACCAAACTGAACAACAATATAAATGATGTTAAACGAGATTGGAAGGCATACCTTCCAATGCAGCCAAAATCCAAATCTCCACGTCAGTGCAGATGAGAGAGAGAGCTCACACAGCCATTTCACAAATGAACCAAACAATCGTTCCAGTCCAAGCCCTAAGATTGAGACCCATGCTTTCCAAAGCTCATTAAATTTTTGACCCTCGCCTCTATTACTTAAAATCAAAACCCAAAGTATATAGTTCATGTCACCCCACAATGTAGAGCAACATTTAATCACCATGTAACATATAAACTTCCACATGTGTATTGTATACTTGGGGTATATCCATAATTCATGGCATATGTAATATGCCATGAATGGATAATGTTATGTTTTCAAACTTATACACAAATACTTTAATAAACCAAAGACCATGTTATAATATGATAAACTCGATACATTGTATACCATGTAAATATTAAAGTACAGGAGTAATTAAATCAAGGCCATAAAACCATAAAACCATAATGGTAACGAGTGCAAACATAGGCCTAGTAAACACCCAAGCTTGCGTAAATAAAAACTAACGACAGTAATAATAGTCACTAGTATAAGACTGTAATTTTGTCATCCTCCAAGATGTGTGCTAGTGAGACATGGGCAGTATGTCTTTGTTGTGTTTTCTTAGTTACTTTTCGTCCTCAAATGCACCTGCACACGAAAAGAAAATAAATGCATTAATTCCATAAGAACTATGTACGCCCTATAGTAACAAGTAAAAACAGTTACCTTCCAAGTGTGTTTACAAGGAAAACAAGTCCCGCCACTCCACCCCTTGGCAATGCAAGTTATGTCAGAATTATTCATAAAACAATAATCGAACTTTATAACCAATGAGTAAGCAATAGAAATAACATACATACATAAAAATACATAACCTTCGAACGCAGATATTAAGCAACATAACGACAACACATCATTACACTAATAACCACATCGGGAAGACAGTGAAAAGGAAGTAAGAACCATTTACAACAATACAGTCCACAGAAACAAAGTACGTCACATTCCGCATAAGTTAAGATAATGTCCTCACGTAGTAAATGACTAGCATAATAATATTTTTTTCCAAATTTTGGAAACATTATATTACATATATCGAGAAGTACCTTGTATCGATCCCAAAAAATCTCATGAATTCTCAATAGTGATATGATACAAAATTGGGAATGGCTAGTCACATATATTTCAGCATAGAGGGTGTATAGCTTAGAAAAAAAACCATTAAAATAAAATTACAAAAACAAAAAGACTATAGAGATACTTCAATATCATATCATTATTGTTTTCAAAATTAGAAAATATACTAAACCATAAAAAAAGACTTCCAATATAGTGGTATGTTACGAGAGTGGCTAGTCACATATATTCCAATAGAGTTTCTATATAACTTAGGAAAAAAACCATTAGAATAAAATTAGAAAAAAAAAGGACCATAGAAATTCTTCGATCTCATATCGTTATCCTTTTCAAAAATCAACATAGACTAAATCATCAAAATAGACTAAGTCCTAGTAGATTTGAAACTTCTAAAGAGTGTGTTACTCTAAGAATATGATTAATAGAATTATTTTAGATGGAGTTATATAGTAAGATGGTTTCATCCAGCAATGCTTTTTTTTTTTAAGAAACGTTAAAAACAGAATTCATAACCAAGTGTGAGCACCCAAATATTTGAACAAAGTTTAAACATTCTCTAACAACAACGTTAACACCAATTTCAGTTCCCACAGCTCAACGACGTTCTTATTTCCTTGGCTTAGGCCATAATTGGATTCGAGAAAAAGGGAAATAAATAGATTAAGAATCCAACTAGCTACTGCGAAATGGTTTTTTTTCAGATGGAAAGATCCACGGGAAACCCAGCAATACTTCCCCACATGAGTGGATGGTAGAGGTGGTAAACAGCTGGCCATCCTCGCAGAAGACCTAACCTCAAAGGACTCGAGGCTCTAACCAGTCACCTCTCCCGAACAGAGAGAGTGTGCCCACTTCTTACCAATTGAACTAATCCTTGGGGCTTAATAGAATATGAATCTTTTTATTAGGACAAGGCCACCCAATGCCATATCATATGACCATTCAACTTGTCGACCAAGAAGCTGCAACTACTGCTGCGGAATGGTTATCCCATTGGGAGGCCCAACACTTGCTCCTGCTAATCACATCCTCCACCTTTATCATTCGACAATAGATTGAGGGTTACATGCATTAGCAATATTGATTCTCTCAATATGGGGTCGACATATTATCTTAGAAGGTTATTGACTTTCGGGCCAGTGATATTCAGGATGAGACCATAAGAAGAAGACAATGTAAGTATTTTTTTTTTAATGACGCTCATCTCTTTATACCATCCTTGTTAGGGTATCCAGCCGAAATGGCATTCAACCCAATGAAAGCAACAATCCAACACCATACATTATGACCAAAGTAGCAAGACATAACAACTGGTAGTAGTTTGATTCTTCAGGGGCCAACAACCACTACATCTACCATGTCTAGCGTAGGATCTCTTATGAAGGTTATTCGATGGTGGAACCTGTGAGCCATATAAGGACACAATATTTTGATAGAAAATACAGAATTGTTAAATCAATTTTTATTGAAATTTAAAAGGACTAGTTAGGGGACCATTTTGATATTCACTTTATTTTTCGGGGAATTTTTTAAATTTAACCCACAAAATCTGTAATTTTTGTTGTTTCTTGAGCCATGAGGAAATGAAGTCAGGTGACATGAAAAATATCCAACACCCATATTCAATAAGGCTTAGTAATTTTTTTAGGCTTTTTGAAAAATCCATAAAAAATCATCACCAAAAATAGTAAAAACCAGCCAAAAATATGATCCAAGAGAAAGTATCATCCACATCTGTAAATATTACAAGACTGGCTAACATCGTGATTTATGAAGTTATCCCATATAGCATCATTTTCTTAATTAAATCTTAGCACCCTTCTCAACAACCATCGATAGTTCACGACTTCTAATAAGCAGTAGACCCCCTCGCACATAGACAAAGGATCAATCTGTTTGGTAAGAGAAAGTTCTCATTGCAACCTATCAACGGTTCCAATCCAATTTGGCACTATGATCCATTTCTAACCTCACGACATAACTAATTTCAAACCGAATGTAGTGCAACAATTATACCCTCCCAGATCGATGAAACAATCCGAAGGAAGACATCTGGTTTGCACAACCAATCCACCCACAATACTGGGTAGATATATTTCATGTATGTAACTCTAGAGCACTTAGAGGCCGTCATATTTATTCAGCCCCCATTTTTGCTGCTAGGGTCTTTGGACGAGCTACTTGTTTGCATTTGTTTTTATTTTATTAGTTGTAGACTCTACAATAAGATGAAATGTATTTGAGAAATAAACTTGATTATCGAGTTTAATTTGACGGTGATATTGAATGAGGCTTTTACATAGCTATCAAAAGTCTGCCAGAGTAAATAACTCTTAAACATAAATAGCTTTCAAGTCTCAACGACTAAATAAACAAACAAATGATAAAATAACAACTTTTGCTAAGCAATATATAAAATTTCACAATTTTATTATCCAACCGCCAAATTCTTTTAAATTACATCGGTGAATGGCGATGTCTGCATAAATAGACTGCTCCACTAGTATGCGGCTCATCAAAATTTCAATCAATATGCACGCGTGAGCGCCTATACCCATCGGCCGTTTCGTACCGTATCTAGATAAGCTGGTCCCGAGTCCCTTCTGGGTTGACACTTATCATCCGAGAGGTCCCTTTTTAAGATTTTGAAAATCACCAGTTACCCATCTTGCAGAAATATTCTAAATGCAAGTGGCCAGTGGAAGCTTCTTCCTTTTGGTGAGCGAACCGGGCTGGAAGGCAAATTGTGGATTGCTTCCGACATGTCCTTTTAAGAATAGGCCAACGTGGATGATAAACATCTTTCGAAGGTCCAAGCTGGTTTAACGACTAAGCCCATGAAAGAATTCTTAGCAATCACAAACGAGAAATTAACTCCATCCATTATGTGGACTTTCTTGTTGAATATAGCATGTTTTTAAGGTTGTAGGCTAATTAACAACTAAATGGCTGCATTTATAGCGATCTTTCGCCAAATCCGATACCTGAAATCGCCAGAATTCCAAATCTTCAATTTCATAATTTCAAATATGTGACCTAAGCAGTTTTTATGGTTTCTAACTGGATCTAGATGGCTACAATTGTCATTTTAACGAACCGGCCAATGTAGTTGGAAATGAATGAGGCAATTGAGTTGGCTAATAGATAGCTTAGCTTAGTTTTCAGTATTACAGTAGATAGTTTGAAATCCAGCATAGATTTATCTTAACTCGGAAATGTCAGATATAATAATTGTTACCATTCCCTTCAGGTCGTTTCTTTAATGTAAGCTGGTGAACACAATGGTTAGCTGATCTTGCATTCAATGCACATTAGGTTTCTTAGTTTTTTCTCTATATAATGTTTCTTATATAGATCAATGAAGAAGAGCAATAGCTCTAGGTTTTGCCTGCTGTTTAGCTCTAGCTTAGTTTTCAGTTTTACAGTAATAGTTTGCAATACAGCATAGATTTATCTCAACTCAGAAATGTCAGATATAATAATTGTTGTCTTTCCCTTCAGGTCGTTTCTTTAATGTAAGTTGGTGAACACAATGGTTAGCTGATCTTGCATTCAACGCACATTAGGTTTTTTAGATTTTTCTATATATGATGTTTCTTATATAGATCAATGAAGAAGAGCAATAGCTCTAGGTTTTGCCTGTTGTTTTTACTCTGCCTCAAAAACACTAACATGCTATCAGAGCGCAGCCTGATCCATTCCTTCACTTTTGAACTAGTCGAGTTCTTTGTGTGAGCTGTGAGCTTCTGAAGTTTGTTAGTGTGAATAGTGAGCTTCTGTGGTGGCCGCCGCCATTGTAATATGTAGTCTAGTTTAAGAAAAAAGGGGATTTGCAGCCGAAGCTACTGTAAGAGCCAAACATTGTTTTGCCCACCCACAGCTATAAGAGGTAAAACTGTTTTGTCCAGCACCCAACTGCTAGCACCATCCATGTGCTTGAATGTGCAACCAGAAAGATGGGTGCCTGAATAACTATCTAAAATGTATAAAGGATTGTTACTGTAGCATATATTTGGCAAGGCCTCATCCTCTAATGTGAAATATCAAGGAAAACGCACAAGGATTGTTACTGTAGCATATATTTGGCAAGGCCTCATCCTCGAATCTGAAATATCAAGGAAAACGCACGGCTGTTCGTAGTGGTCACGTCCAGAAACCCTACGAGAGAGGAACTAGACTCCTCTACAGTCGAAGAAGACTTAGTTATTAAGAGTATATGCCAACAACTTAGATATCGCTCCAATGGCCACATTCTCTCTCGTTTAACTCTCAAACCCTCTTGATTTACCTAAGAGGGGCCAAGCCCGCCCTTCTTCCTAGACGCCTCCTTTTTTAATTAACACTATTGCTTCTTCCTTGTCCTATGCAACCAATCTCCTATAGCTACTTAGATTTGGGGGGTTTTGGCGCAACAACCTTTTTCGCTTTCTCTATGACTTCTAAGTTGTGTCTATAATGTCTCTTTTTAATTTTTTTATTAAGATGCCCAATTTTCCAATTTTTTCACAATTTTGGCTCTTGACTAGTTTTAGTGTCTTGGTCTCCAAATCATCCCAATTGCTCCCAAATATTTAGAGATGTATGAATAATATAATAACTTAATTATTATGTTCATGGATGTATTATGGCTCTCCAATCACTTCTGCAAGTCTGTACTAAATTCTGAACAAGGTAGATGATTTTAGTAGCAATTTTGGGCTCAAAACCCCCTCGAGGTGAGTGGTAGAAATGGCTTCCGAGATGTGTAGAAACCCACTTCAATTCTTAAATTGAAGAAGGGGATGTGTATAATACATCATTAGAGACCCATATGCATAACCAATTGACCTCCCATGGTTGTTATCACTTTTTTTCAATCAGATATACAAAACTAGCTTTAGACCCTTAGGGAAATGAGGTGTAGTTTGCTCCAATTGCTATGAAATTCGACCCAATGGTCACAAATTCCAGTTACTAAACATGAAAAAATAATATACTTTAATGACAGTCAATTCATTCATAAATCATCAATATTTTATACATCCATTCAAATCCATCAAGATTACAAGACTTTACAATATGGTGGTAGCGAAATGGTAGTGTTTCTTCATTATTGAGCAACAATACATGAAATTTATTTGCGTTTCAACCTAATAGCTTTCTGAACTTAAAGAGAAAAGAATCTACATCAGCATACAAAATACTTGAGCAAGAGAAGCTCCCTCAAAGAGATGAATAGCTCACCAAGTGCACCTCATTCCATAGAACTGAAATATGGTGAGAAAACTTGAGATGGAAGGAAGAACAAGATGAACATGAAATTTCCACGAGTTGTTGTAGCTTGCACTTATAACTTATGACTCCATTGAATCTCGTTGAAAGACCTCAGTGGCCTCTCCAAACACCAACTAGGATGGGAATCTTTCACCTTTGAAATCACCTAAGGCATGAACTAGTCATCAATTAGCTCTCTCTCTTCACAATAACAATTTTCACAAATGATAAAAAGAGCTTCTTATAGTTGATCCTTGCATTTTACAAACATTATTTGTATTCTAAGGTTTCAAATCCATCCATAAACAAAAGCTAAGTTGAATTGGTGTGGTTGCTCATGCTATGTCATGCGGCCTCTCTCTTCACCTTTCCTCTTCTCCCAAATTCAAGTAGGAGCCTCTTGGCCTTCTCCAACTCCCATGAATGCCCTCAAAGATGCTCTATTCACACCTCACATGACAGATATGTTAGATGTGAGCCTTTAAATTTGATTTGTGTCATAACTGTCATAGAATATCCATCATTGGTGTCATAGATGGCATAAATGTAAGAGGAATCTAACAAAGTGTCTATGAAACTACCATTTGGCTTTTCCTCTCCCTATGTAAGTTACAATTCATCCCAAATTCGACCTATGAAGTATGGACGAGTATATTAACCTTATAATCCATCAAAAAATATTAGTTTTTCCATAGATTCGAGATTGCAAGAGGAGGATGTCATTTAACATAGGAATTCTAGCTTGAGTGGGCCCCATAGTCTCCATTCTCCATATTCATTTCATTTTTCACTTCATTCATTTAATTAACTCCATTAAATAAAGATGTATTCCTTATAATATCTAAACATCATTTATTTGCTCCCTTATTAACTTCCCAATGTTTTCACCCAACATAGGGAACTAATAGGATTCATGGAATTTTTCTGCTATGCAATTATTTGAATGGAGACATTACAGTCCTCCCCACCCAATATTGCTTGTCCTCAAGCAATTTTCACATTTGCATGCTGCAAAATATTCTCATCTTTCCATGTGGTATCTTCACTAGGTAGATCCTTTCATTGCACCAAGTATTCTTTGATTGTTCTTCTCCTCAATCTTCTCTTCCTTATCTTCAAAACCTTTTTTGGAATAAGTGTGAGTTTTCCTTCATCATCCAAAGCAGGAAGTTTTTCTTCATCTTCCAAAGCAGGAAGAGTATCTGAAATGACACTTTGTTGACCAATAGCTTTCTTGAGGCAAGAAATATGCAATCATAATGATATAATCCTCTAAAAGGAGAAATCCCTATTGACATGTGAAAGGTGGTGTTTTAGCAAAACTCACCCAAGTGTAGCCATTTTGTCCAAGCTTTTTGTTATTCTCCCACAGTTTTGGAGGAACCCTTCCAACTATTTATTCACCCTCTCTATTTGTCCATCATTTTGGAGATTATATCTTATACTTGGAGTCAACTGAGTGCCCACCAATCTGAAAATTTCTTGCTAAAAAGCACTCATTAATCCACCATCTCTATCACTAACAATGCTCTTGAGGAGCCCATGCAATCTGAAGATTTATTTGAAAAAAAGGTCAGCCACTTGTGCAACATTAAAAGAGGATTTAACAACAAGAAAATGAGAAAACTTGGTCAATCTATCCACTACCACATATATGCAATCCTTTCACAAATATTTGGGCAAACCGGTGATGAAATCCATTGATATACTATCGCATTTTTTCTCTGGATTGGGAAATGGTTGTAATAAAATAGCTAGGTATGTGAGTTCCAATTGGTTTTGCTGACATATCGTACATTCATTCACATACTTCTGAACATCTTTCTTCACTCCCTTCAAATAAAACATTTTCCTTTGTTTCCTCTAGGTTTTGAAGATGCGTGGATGGTGTGCTAGTGGGGAATCATGTGCTTCCTGCAAAAAATTGTACTTAAGCTATGAATCTCAAACCAAATGAATTCTACCCTTATAGTATATCAGCCCACACAAAAATCTGTAGTTATCATCTCCCATGAGTCCATCTAATACATCACAAGAAAACTTATCTTTGGAATATTCAACTAGTAGCATCTCTTTCCAATTTTTAGCAATGTCCATGAGAGAAAAAGAAGGTCTTCGAGATAATGCATCTTCTACATTATTATTCTTTTCTTTCACATATTCAATATCAAAATCATAAGCTTGGATCTTGCTTAACCACTTTTGTTTTCTTTCATTTAGATCATTTTGGGTAAGGAATTGCCTGAGACTATTGTGGTCAATTTTCACCACAAACTTGTTTCCTACCAAGTATTGTTGAAATTTGGACAAGGAATGCATGATGGTCAACATCTCTTTGTCATATATGGTGTAAATCTTTTCATGAGGCTGCAACTTTCTATTCTCAAAGGCTATAGGGTGTTGGCCTTGCTTTAGGACAGCCCCTACTCCTCCACTTGAGGCATCACATTCAACAACAAAAGGCTTGGAAAAATTAGGTAATGCAAGTATGGGACAACTACTCATTCCCTATTTTATTTTTTGGAATGCCTTTTGAGCCTCTTCATTCTACTTGAAAGCATCCTTCTTAGTCAAATCAGTGAGTGGAGAAGTCAACTTGGAGAACCCTTTCACAAATTTCCTGTAGTATGTACATATTCGAATGAAGCCTATTAATTCTTTCATGTTTTTTGGTGATGGAAATTCTAAGATAGCCCTGATATTTTCCATGTGTACTTTCACTCCATCTTTCTCAATAATGTGCCCAAAATATAATAGTTATTTCATCTCAAATTCACATTTAGACATCTTAGCATACAAACACTCTTCTTTCAAAGTTTTCAACACAATCTCTAGGCATTGCAAGTGCTCTTCCCAAGTTTTACTGTAAATGAGAATATCATCAAAGAATACTAAAACAAACCTTATAAGATGCTTACAAAATATTCTATTCATACATGCTTCAAATGTAGCTGGAGCATTAGTCCACCCAAATTGCATAACAAGAAACTCAACATGACCATAATGACATCGAAAAATAGTCTTTTGCACATCTTCCTCCTTCATTTGAATTTGGTGATAACCAGATCTAAGGTCAATTTTGGAAAAGTAATTAGCTCCAAATAGCTCATCCATGAGATCATCAATCCTAGGAATATGCTCTGTGTAATGTGCCAAAAAAATGAAAATAATTTTTTTTTATTAGGCTAGTAAAAACTACCTATGTGGAACATTATTGAGATTGCAGAATATAACGTACGTTGAATGTACCATTGTTTGGTCATAAGATGTGCTTATGTTCTATCCTCTTACTTTCAATTGTGAATATTACTATATTTTGTTTACGATATCGTAATGATTGTTTACTACATTGTTCTTATGGTTATTCATTATTGTGTATGTGTCATTACTTGAATTATATGCTTTGCGCATTTCTGCATAGACTTACTTGTTATTTATATGGTTCTAACTTAACATTGTTTCTGGAACTAAAGTAGATGGATTAGCGGGACTAGTTCTCCCATGTGACTGTCAGAGATGTAAGGTGTTATTGAGGCTTGAAAAATCGCAGGAAACAACAGCAAAGAGATTCTCCCCAGTCAACGTTCCCAACTATCCCGTGACTGTTTGGTGTAGGGAATCTGTCCGATTTGCAGTCTGGCTACCGTAAGTCAAGTAACAAAAATAAAAGGTTTTACCAGTTGCGGCCCTATCCACCGTATATATTTTTGTATTTTTTGACTTAAAGTATGATATGCAAGTGTCTATTTAACATGCAGATTGATAAAGAATGCAAGGAGTATTCACAATGTGATGGGCAGGTTCTTACCTCTCGTCGTAAACTCTCAAGCATCTAAATCACACACATCGTAAGAAAATAAATCTAACTACTTACCTATCCCTAGGGAGTAAGATTGTAACTTATTAATGAGTAATGTATCTTTTGCATGTGTTATAAAGAGAAATTACACATAGCTCATACTTCTTCCAAAAACACATGAACAATTAGAGATATTTAAACAACCAGATAGCAAATTGCTTATGAACAACATTCATTACTCATGGTGGTATTTTCATAAAATAAACCAGAATTCATTCAAACAAGAACATAAGTCCTCAGAGTCAGAACGATCTCGCAGTTAGCGGACAAAAGATGAAAACGAAATAGTTCCTCTTCAACAAATCCATGGCATAACATTTGAACATCCCACCAAACTTTCTCCAACACGCAAACTGTAATTGTTTATTGTAAAAGGAAATAGTTCTTCTTACAATATGTCCCCACTAATCTAACTCGGGAAAAATTCCTCTCTTCATCTAAATCCTCTATATTTATACAAAAGAACAAGACTATTGGGCTTCCCATGAATAACTCTTGGTCTTCCCCAACTCTTCGCTTCCCAAAATTTACATTCACTACATGTTTATAAAATTTACAACATATTATAAAAGTGAACAAATGGTCATGAGGAGGGCCCTGCTTGATTATTTAAAAATTTCTTCCATGCTAAAGCCTCGGAGGCAATACTTTCAAATTCAGAAGGTTCCAAGAATCGAATATTTATTTTGAATTTTGCATCTTAGTTTCTGATGGCTTCTATTCTAGCTGTGCTCAAGTGAAGCTGATCTTCTAATAGCTGTACACTAACAGTGGAATGATCTACCTCATTCCTGGGGGTCTATTCATCTAAAGCTTTAATTTGTTGTATTCTTCTTTCATCTTCATGATTCCTTCTTTGCAAAATTTCCACAAACATGTTGTGGTCCGAAAAAGCATCCATTCTTTGTTCAACATCTATCTAGCATCGATTATAAGTAATCAAGAAGTCTTCTAAAGAATTCTTTACATGCCCCTCTTGTCTTCCTAACAACCTTCTTGAACTCTTCGGCTGCGTTGATGGCAAATTTCGACAAATCATAGTCCTGCTTAAGGGCTTGTTGATCTTTTGAGGGTAACTTTGCAGCAGCTTCTTCATTAGCTTCTAACGTTGCCATCCTTCCTGTCAGGACTTCCAGGATGTCATGAGATCTGTCAACAAAATATGAGGAGGTCTCCAAAATCTCCTCCAACCGGCTGTCTACCTACAAAACCCTGCATCTTTCCTCCTATATGGCCACCTGCAGCTGAATCATCTTGGTTCTCTGTGCCAGAACGTGTTCCCTGAAAGGATGAAGACTAACCTATTGTTCCTTGGTCTCCTCTAAAGCTGCTATCAATGAGGTAATCTGCTCTCTAAGTTCTTCCTTCTGCACTTGACATTTCCTCTCACCTTCCTCCAAGGTAGTCTTTTGCAACTCCAAATCATTTATCCTACCTAGCAGCTGCTCCTTCTCTGCCCTCAATTCTTGATATTCCTGCTATACTTTCTCCAAACACTCTTGGGCGGTCTCCATAGAACTTTTCTTTATCTGGAGGAGCTGAAGTTCAGCTTTTGAAGACTTGATTTCCTTTTGTATGTCTTCAAACCTTCTCTTTAACCTATTGTTTTCTTCTGTTTCCTTTCTCAGGGTATCTTTGAGTTGAGAAGAAGACTTCTTTGAATGCTCTAGATCTGTCATTATTTTATCTACATTGTCCTCTAAAGCATGGATCAATGCAGCCCCCGCTCTGATAGTGAACCTAAGGTCTTTGTCTGTCCCATATACAATGGTTGTATCATTTATCATCTTACCAGATAGCCCCCCGGTTTCAACCTTTCTCTCGGTCCTCTTTACTATCCTTTTCTTTTCTTTATCATAAAATATAGTATTAAAATCCGGTACCTCTTCCCCCTTCTTCCGTTCAAAGGGGATTAGCCTAAGGGCGGGGACCATAGATTGTCCTGGTGTGCTAGAAGCAGGTACTTCAGGATCTTGAATGTCGAGGTTTTCCAAGTCCTGAGCCTGACTGTCTGCTGCGTCAGAAGCTGATTGCTCTGTCACTGCTTGTGTCAGCTTTATCTTCTCTACCTCCTACTTCTTCAGCTCCTCACCTATCTTTCTTTTTCTTTCTTGTTCTTCGCATTTGGCAGCTTATTATACCTTTCTGGCTACCTCTTGTGCAGCTCTTCTTTTATTTTCCTAATTTCCTCCTCCTTGGCCTTTGCCTGCTCGTCCTGTCCCTTTCCACCTTTGGTGGTGATTTTCTTTTTAAATCTTCTCCTTAAGGCCGTCATGTTCTGTGCACTGTGGAAAATAGACTCCTCTCTATCCCAGTGGCTAGTGTATTCAAAATGTACATTATCCTCTTTGCAATGCTCTGCAACCTTGTTACAGGAGTCATTCTTGTGGAAAGGAATTTCCCCAAAATGGAACTTCTCCAACTCCTCCACAAATTCATCGGCCTTCTTTACCTTAGTAAATTTGTAACTCCCCAATCTGAAAGGAAAAGGAGGGTATGCTGCCTTCTTATGTTCAAATAAAAAACTTCCTATGCCATCTATAAAGACTTGTCTAACTTCCTCTTTGTGAATTACATAGTCTGTGGCATACTTAGGCAGTAGTGAGGGTGCTCTAGAGCCTCCAAACATTCCGAAATATAGCCCATCCTCAGTCAAGTAATAATCAGCATCCTCTTCAATCACCTGCAATGCCTCCACCGACATGCAGTCGCATTCTTTTTAGAAAACCAGGGTATACAATGGCATAATGAAATGCTCACACACCTCCCTGTAGTGACTGTGGTATTTGTGGGCACACAGTGGCTTGTATGGTGAGTAAACTAGTGGTATTTCCCAGTCCCAGATGTACCTCACGTTGCGGAAGGGTTGATTGCATAGTATGCAATCAATCAGTATGGAGCTCATGTAGAACTCTGATTTCATTTGGGAGACCCCCCCTAGTGTTGATGCTATGCAGGCCGAGAGGATATTGGACACAATATTGGCCCAGTTGAAAATGGTCCCCTGTGTTGCAACATAGAAAATTATTGGTACCCACTCCAATTTGAAGCTTTTACCGTGGGCTCTCCCGAAAATACTATTAAGCATTAAGGCAATGCACCTGTAAGGTGTTATTAGACTTGCAGTGTCATACTCTCCAAACGGCCTGGCTCTATATTTTTTTCCAACCAGGAGAATCCTCTTGAGTGTCTCGACTAGGTCCATCCTGATGCTTTTCAACCAATCTTTAGTCAGGTATATTTGTGCTTCTGGTAAGTGGTAGGCCAAGGATACATATCTAGGGCTATAAGCAACATAACCCTATTTATCAACATTTTCCAAAATCATGGTGGTCACATCTACTGTGGGTAGAATCCACCCAATCACCTCTGAGCATGGAAAGAGTTCAAGTCTCGTAGGAATCTTCATTAATGAAGACCTCTCTATGTTGACATAGATGCTTTCTTCCTCAAAACCTATGTCAGGCACCTCTCGGTGCGTAATCAATCTGTAGATTTCTCCCCACTGATATTCGGGCTCCACACCAATTATGCATTTGGTGTCCTCATAAGTATATTTGACTCTGGTGATGACTTTGACTTCGGGTTCCTCTTCAACCGCGGGACCCTTCTTCTTTTGGCGTTTAGACATCTTAAGTTCTGAGGAATTTCCATGTCATGTACAGAAGTGTATTTTAGGTTCTGTCAGGTCATTTCTGGACAACATTTAAAGATAAAGATAACAATATAAGTGTTTTAACTCATCTGCGTTAAACATGACTGTAGTTATAAAAAACAAGCAAAACATCTTCAAACAAATGCTCTTGTCTAAAACTAAAACCACCTTAGTCCAACAAAGTTCGGATTGAGAAAACATGGCCTTTGTCAACACGAAAACAGTCCTGAACCCTCTCTTGGTACCACGACCTACACATCGTGCGGAAACAGAAGGCACCTAATCTAAAAAACTCAAAAAGGGACACTAGAGGTGATAGTCCCCCAGAAGACTGTAAATGCCCACTTTAGATTGGTCTGAGGTTCGGATTAAAAATTGAACAAGGTTATCCCAAGCGGGAAGTAGAACATCAAACAGGTCCTAGTTTGTGAAGACGGGAGCGGCTAAACAGTGGAGCCAATCATCACGGCCTCATAAGAAAACCATGAAAGTCCCCCGGACGGCCAAACACACAATGGGGGAAACTGGTGCGAATAGCTTAACGGCCATTTGCACCAGTTTTCCAAACAATAGAGAGCAAGCTATAAGACCATAACAGTCGCGGAATAAAGCATCAAGTAAACCACAACCCCCCCCCCCCCCCCCCCCCCCCCCCACTAATAGTCACACCATTCACCTCAGAATATATACATGTCAAGACGTCAACCTAAGTAAATACTAACCGCGGAGACAACAAAACAGCTCGTCCAATTGAACGGAACGAGAAAATGAGCATAAGGGCCTATCTGGCACTGCTGCGCAACTAGGGGGAGGAAAACCATTGAACTTCCACGGCGAAGCCACATAGGAGCGAGGGTATCGACAACTAGAATCCTAGTCTGCTCAAGCGAAAACGACAGTGTAGAGAAAGTCCAAAAATAACAATAAAATAATAAACCACCCAACCCACTATATATATACCCCCGGATGGCTGAGCTTATCCAGCATGTACGTTCATGCTGGTTAAGCCAGCTGGCGTGGGTCCAGGTCGAAAGAGTCCACCCTCCCGGATTGTTTTTAAACTTTCCTACTGCACTGTAAATTTAATGTGGCTTGTACTCCATCGTCCCGAGCAGCAGGTGGGATGTACTATGCCGTCACCTATGTCCGAAGCAGCGAGCCGTAGAGGACGCCATTCTCCGGACCACACATTGTTTCGCATGAAAGCCCACTGAGACCGAATTCTCACAGATAATTTGGGGATCGAAGAAAATGGCGAGCAAGCACGAGCTCTTCGAGCTTTCAGGGCCTCTCCATCTCACCACTATCGACTCGTAACTATATTCACTTGAACAACTGCAATCTACCTACATTTCTAATCATGAATTCATTCGGTGCAAACATAGAAAATTTAGTGATAATCATTCTGGTTCATTAATTCGTATTATTCAAATGCAGGTCGGATTCGAATCACAGGAGATGCGTAGCGGCCAGTCTGGTGGAGGGCATGTACATCCAGGAACGCGATCGGCAGGACCGTAGGATCGGCCCTGAAGCTCTGGCCCCGAAGTGGTGGAGCTTCTTCAACTTCAAGCTCCTTCACCCGCTCGTAGACAAAGCTGAGGGAGGCTCTGTCTTCGGCGCCATGTACAAGTTTAGCAAGAAGGCCGCGGGCGTCCCGTTCCGTCTGCTGGGCATGCCCAAGATCGTGGTGGCCTTCAGAGGAACGATCACGAAACCGGGTTCCTTCGCCGGAGACCTAACGCTGGATCTCCAAATCCTCAGAAACGGACTCCACATGACCGCTCGGTTCCAGACGGCATTTGACGCGGTGAAGAAGTGCGTTTGCGATCACGGGCGGGAGAATGTGTGGATCACCAGGCATTCCCTTGGAGCGGCCATAGCAATGCTTGCCGGCAGAAAGATGGGCGAGGAAGGGAAGTTACTCGAAGCTCATCCCTTCAATCCACCCTTAGTGTCGGTTCCTATGGATAGAATAAGGGACAAAAAGGTCAAGCGCGGCCTCCACATCGCAAGCACCCTTGGTAGCTGCAGGGCTGGCCCTAGCGTTCAAGGACAAGCTCAGCCTCACCGAGTTCCATAATGCCTTCTTCGCCCTGCGCCCGTGGGTTCTTTGCTTCTATGTCAATCTGGCAGACGATTTCTGTTCGGGTTATGTTGGGTATTTCGGTAACCACCAGGGGATGCAGCAAATAGGCGCCGGAAGCATATTGAGCTCCATTCGATTAGTGATTTTGTTATGTCGATGTTTGGGGTGGAGTCGAAGGCGTTGCATCTCATTCCCTCTGCAAGGCTTTCAGTCAGTTTGGTCCCCGTGCCTGATATCAGAAGCACGCATGGGATCCATCAATGGTGGGCGCCGGATCTCAAAATACGGTGCAGCGAATGCAGGATCCCAGAAGGATTTTAGCAGGGCCAATTGTAATTGTAGCATAATTATGTAATTGCAATTGAAATGGCATGGCATGCGATGCCAAGATTTGATGTTTGCAAAACAATTTAAACTCTCCAAATTTCTAACGATTGAATTTTTCAAAAGCCACGCCATTCTGCAAACTTAGATCCAGTATTGAGTGCAAAACATGACTATTCAAAATGTATTTTCGTAATCGATGTCTGGTGCACAAATTAATGATAGACTAATATGTTTTCCCTTAGCTATTCTCGGTCAAAAAGTTATTAACTACTTATTTATGACCATAATTAGTTGATTTATAATGGTTTTTTTAAATGGTTTGAGTAATTTCAGTGTAACAAGGGTAGAATTAGGATTTCGTTATTTAATAGTTTTTTTATTTTGTTATACTGATATACAATCAGGATTCAGTTATTTAATGTTTTTTTTATTTTGTTATATTTATATGTATTTTGATTGAGCTTTAAATAAGTTTTAGTTTAGTAAATTTTTGAAAAAAAAATAATATTAATGGTTTTAATTTTTTTATTAAATAAAATTTGTTAAATATTTATATTAATTAATTTAATGTTTATTTAATAATTAATTTATAGCTTTTTTTAAACCAGCCATTCCACAAACTTAAATAACAGATTACATTTATCGAATATTACTAACTACTTTAATTATAACTATACTAATAATTAATAATTAACCATAGTTTTAAAATTTTATTATACTTTAATATATACAAAATAAATAATCTATTTACGACGCTAATTAATTATTCTTTTGAACTTTTATTATATCTCACTACCATCAATACAAAAATTATTGCTTACTCATCTATTCAAACAATGATTTATAATAGTTTTGAACTTTTATTATATGTTGCTTGAGGAAGAATAATGAAGTTGAATTTGTAAAAAACATGGGAATAATAATAATGAATTTGAATTTTGTCAAACATGGGAATATTAATAATGAAGTTGAATTTCTCATTAATGGTTTTAGTCTTGGAAAGTAAAATGAGCATAATAGCTAATTAGCAAAGTTTACAATATCAAGTCACTTAAAGGTATTTATGGATTTAGTGAAAGTTTATTTAAAGGTGTTCAAATTTTATATATTAAAAGTGTTAAAGTTTTATATAAATACATATCTGAGTAATGAAGAGGTTGGGTATAAGCTAAGGGGCATTTAAATGGTTTATTAAAATTATTTTTTTAAAATTTGAAAGGAATTATGACAAGTTATAGTTCAGAAATTTTATTAGGAATTTACTTTTGGAAGTTTTACCCAATATTAAGACAATTATCTTAGAGGTTGTTGAGGTGAAACATGAAGTTGGCATATAAAATTAATTAAAAAGTCATTGAGAAAATGAAAATGATGAACATGGTTTTTGTATTTGTTTGGTTGTTTTGTTGTTACAATTATGATGGAGATAAGTGAAATAAAATTGAAGTGAAAATCATGTTGAAAACTTGTTTTTATTTGTGCATGAATGTTTCCATAGTGCTCAACTATTGTGTGTAAGTTTATGGATTTACATTGTGTAGAAATTTAGAAGTGATCGACGCATTTAGAGTGGACTATCCACCCATCATCAAGATCATTTGAAGTTGGTTTTATTTATAAATATATATGAATATATGTTCATGCTTGTGATTATTTTGCCACTATGTTATTTGTTATAGTTATTATGATATTTTATCTTTATCTTGCATGTACTAAATAGCCACAATCCCATAATGCATTTCCACAATCTATTTAGTATGACATAATGCTTGAGATATTTGTGTTTTTTTGTCCAAGGGAAAAAACATAGTATATATTCATTAGTGGATGGATAATTACATTACCGTATACAAATATATCAATAATTTTCAAGACTCAAATTGATTGAAAATAAAACACTACAAAATGTATCACTCATAAATGTTCTTTGATAGTGTTTGCATGAGAGTAGCGAGGTGCTTACAGTTGAATTTTTAGCATTAGCATGATACTTTTAAAATTTGCAGACTAACATAAACAAATGATAAGCGCAGTAAACAACATCAATCACATCATTAAACACAAGAATTTTTCACAGGGAAACCTTTAAAGGACAAACCCCCCAAAACCATTAGTAATTCATCTCATAAATAAGATGTATGAATTTCTCCCGAGATGCAGGTGTTCATCTGAATACTATGGTCACGAATGCAGGTGACGGGTCACACAACGATGCCACCCCGTCATATGCCTGACGTCACCCTCCCATCACTTGCTTCTAATGGTGCCACCCCGTCATTTCACAGCCACCCCCAGGCTGTGAAAGTTTTCATATGGCTCTGTGGTGGGCGAAAGGAGGGTTCGCAGTCCATAGGGACCACAGGGGGAAATATCGAGGGGGCGGGTGCAAAAGTGGACGCAGGGAAGTCAGAGGGAGCCAGGGAAACTGCAGGTGCTAGAGGTGGAGGAGGGACGACATCAGGGAGAGTCTGGGTGGAGAGCAGAGCAGGAGCCTAAACAGGAGGTTCTTAATAACCCAATAATAACTGCGACGCTCGGGGGTACGGCTTGCAGCTGTGAGGGAGCCTGAGAGCTCATCCTCCTAGTCATTAATTATGGCACGAATACAGTCTGGAATATAAATGTCATAGCCATCATTGCTAGCCTATGCATTGAGCGAAAAAGGGCACTTAGTGTGAATACCACACCCCGCGACCTTGACGAGGAATTCCTCTTTGGCGTCGTGATGTTGCCAAGAAATAGAGGGAGACCGTTGAAGCTGGAGGTAGGGAGAAGGTAGAGTGGGCAGGATGCAGAGAGCTGGGAGCAAGGAACAAATGGGCAGGGTGACGAAAAGGTGAGAGCCTTGAGCATTTGGTGTGACGGCGCATCAAACGAGAAGGCTCATTAAGGTGAGCCAAATACGAGGTGATGACCATGTACAATCCAGCAACCATGAGATCTCCATGTCATGTCCTGTGTTTAATGGACGCAACCATTAGAAGCAAGTGACGGGAGGGTGACGTCAGGCATATGACGGGGTGGCACCGTTGTGTGACCCGTCACTTGCATTTGTGACCATAGTATTCATATGAACACCTGCATCTGGGGAGAAATTCAGACATCTTATTTATGAGATGAATTACTAATGGTTTTGGGGGTTTTGTCCTTTAAAGGTTTCCCCGTGAAAAATTCTTGTGTTCAATATGTTTAATGATGTGATTGATGTTGTTTACTGCGCTTATCATTTGTTTATGTTAGTCTGCAAATTTTAAAATTATCATGCTAATGCTAAAAATTCAACTGTAAGCACCTCGCTATTCTCGTGCAAACACTCTCAAAGAACATTTATGAGTGACAAATTTTGTAGTGTTTTATTTTCAATCAATTTGAGTCTTGAAAATTATTGATATATTTGTATATGGTAATGTAATTATCCATCCACTAATGAATATATATTATGTTTTTTCCCTTGGACAAAAATAAACAAATTTCTCAAGCATTTTAATGTCATACTAAATAGATTGTGGAAATGCATTATGGGATTGTGGCTATTTAGTACATGCAAGATAAAGATAAAATATCATAATAACTATAACAAATAACATAGTGGAAAAATAATCACAAGCATGAACATATATTCATATATATTTATAAATAAAACCAACTTCAAATGATCTTGATGATGGGTGGATAGTCCACTCTAAATGCGTCGATCACTTCTAAATTTCTACACAATGTAAATCCATAAACTTACACACAATAGCTGAGCACTATGGAAACATTCATGCACAAATAAAAACAAGTTTTCAACATGATTTTCACTTCAATTTTATTTCACTTATCTCCATCATAATTGTAACAACAAAACAACCAAACAAATACAAAAACCATGTTCATCATTTTCATTTTCTCAACGACTTTTTAATTAATTTTATATCCCAACTTCATGTTTCACCTCAACAACCTCTAAGATAATTGTCTTAATATTGGGTAAAACTTCCAAAAGTAAATTCCTAATAAAATTTTTGAACTATAACTTGTCATAATTCCTCTCAAATTTAATAAAAATAATTTTAATAAACCATTTAAATGCTCCTTAGCTTATACCCAACCTCTTCATTACTCGGATATGTATTTATATAAAACTTTAACACTTTTAATATATAAAATTTGAGCACCTTTAAATAAACTTTCACTAAATCCATAAATACCTTTAAGTGACTTGATATTGTTAACTTTGCTAATACGATTAGCTATTATGCTCATTTTACTTTCCAAGACTAAAACCATTAATGAGAAATTCAACTTCATTATTAATATTCCCATGTTTGACAAAATTCAAATTCATTATTATTATTCCCATGTTTTTTACAAATTCAACTTCATTATTCTTCCGCAAGCAACATATAATAAAAGTTCAAAACTATTATAAATCATTGTTTGAACAGATTAATAAGCAATAATTTTTGTATTGATGGTAGTGAGATATAATAAAAGTTCAAAAGAATAATTAATTAGCGTCGTAAATAGATTATTTATTTTGTATATAGTAAAGTATAATAAAATTTTAAAACTATGGTTAATTATTAATTATTAGTATAGTTATAATTAAAGTAGTTAGTAATATTGGATAAATGTAATCTGTTATTTAAGTTTGTTTTAAAAAAACTATAAATTAATTATTAAATAAACATTAAATTAATTAATATAAATATTTAACAAATTATATTTAATAAAAAAATCAAAACCATTAATATTATTTTTTTTTCAAAAATTTACTACTATAACTTATTTAAAGCTTAATCAAAATACATATAAATATAACAAAATAAAAAAACATTAAATAACTGAATCCTCATTGTATATCAGTATAACAAAATAAAAAAACTATTAAATAACGAAATCCTAATTCTACCCTTGTTACACTGAAATTACTCAAACCATTTAAAAAAACCATTATAAATCAACTAATTATGGTCATAAATAAGTAATTAATAACTTTTTGACCGAGAATAGCTAGGGGAAAACATATTAATCTATCATTAATTTGTGCACCAGACATCGATTACGAAAATACCTTTTGAACAGTCATGTTTCGCACTCAATACTGGATCTAAGTTTGCAGAATGGCATGGCTTTTGAAAAATTCAATCGTTAGAAATTTGGAGAGTTTAAATTGTTTAGCAAACATCAAATCTTGGCATCGCATGCCATGCCATTTCAATTGCAATTACATAATTATGCTACAATTACAATTGGCCACCATGATCTTGGGCGCGCCCAGCGGACGGAACGGGACGCCCACAGCCTTCTTGCTAAACTTGTACATGGCACCGAAGACAGAGCCGCCCTCAGCTTCGTCTACCAGCGGGTGAAGGAGCTTGAAGTTGAAGAAGCTCCACCACTTCGGGGCCAGAGCTTCAGGGCCAATCCTGCGGTCCTGCCGATCGCGTTCCTGGATGTACATGCCCTCCACGAGACTGGCCACTATGCATCTCCTGTGATTCGAATCCGACCTGCATTTGAATAATACGAATTAATGAACCAGACTGATTATCACTAAATTTGCTATGTTTGCAGCGGATGAATTCATGATTAGAAATGTAGGTAGATTGCAGTTGTTCGAGTGAATATAGTTACCAGTTGATAGTGGTGAGATGGAGAGGCCCTGAAAGCTCGAAGATCTCGTGCTCACTCGCCATTTTCTTCGATCCCCAAATTATCTGTGAGAATTCGATCTGAGTGGGCTTTCATCGGAAATAATGTGCAGTCCAAAGAATGGCGTCCTCTACTGCTCGCTTCTTTGGACATAGGTGACGGTGGAGTACATCCCACCTGCTGCTCGGGACGGCGGAGTACAGGCCACATTAAATTTACAGTGCAGTCGAAAAGTTTAAAAACAATCTGGGAGGGTGGAATCTTTCGACCTGGACCCACGCCAGCTGGCTTAACCAGCATGAACGTACATACTGGATAAGCTCAGCCCCCCCGGACAACTATAATCGACGGGAAAAAAAAAGTCATCGGGCGGTAAAAAGTAAGGGATCGACGCCCGAGTCAACACTGCCTCCATAACGGCGGACGATAAAACAATTAGGAGAACTACAAAGGCATTGGTAGAGAAACAAAATGATACTCAAATCGAAGCTCACAATACTAAAGCATCATAGCAATAGAAGGTTGGAGAGCCAAAACGACGAAACCACAAAATAAACCAAGTTCTGTAGGCCGCCAAAAATTGGAGAAAAACCCAACATAACTTCGACCAAAAAACATCGGTCCCATGGAAAATAAAATCAAACTACGCCGAAAACACAACGCTTTTCAAAGCCATAACGACGCATGCTGAAATCTCAAAGATCAGTGAAACAAAAAACGGCAGGGTCGGAAGAAGTTAATGCAATCATCGGGGAACTTCGCAATGCGCCATTCACAACTGTGGAAACCGTAGAGACAATACATTCCAGTGGTATTCCAACAAGCCACCAATTAAGACAAATAAATAAAAGCATAGGGGAAAAAAATATTGGATCAAACTTGGCTTCTTGTTACCTCTATACAACGGCAAACGTACAGATGACTAGACTTCTGACTTAAACGTCCAAAAAACCTCTGATGGAAAGGAAAAACTAAAACAAAAAGTGAAACATCACTGGCATAAAAGTAATCTTTGCGCAGAACATCAATCAAACCCAAAAGCTGAGCCAAAATGAATTAAAGGAGGGTCCCGAAATTTTTTGAATTTTGGGAAAAAATGTTGCAGCTGCAACAAGTGTCTACTTGTTTAGTAGACTTACTTATTTCTATTCGAACTAAGGCACCTTTTTCATTCTATGCATATTTTACTTAGTGACAGAGACTTTTTTTAAGGAGTGTTGAATGTTTTGATCATTTAAGAATTTACTATTTCATTTTACGATTTCTTACAGACACATCTTGATAACAAGGTAATTACTATGTTTATTCATTTAAGAGTATTAATATGTATTTGTAATTCATATTTATTGCATTAAAGTTATTAATACATCTTTTATTTATTCTTGGCAGGTTATAAACATTGGCTTTAAGTACCAACTCTTAATTTTAGACATAGCAATAATACCATGGCATATTTGATATGCCATGGTCTCTAAGCTTAATGCTTAGGGAAAATAGATATGCCATGGTGTGAGGCTTAATCCTATGGTTATATGTTATACATGTAATACACTGCATAGTCTTGGACTTAGGGTTGGTGCATATAATATAGGGTTCAAACATTAAATGTTGGTGTTTAACACTATGCAATGATAAAAGGTGGAAAATGATATTGGTCGTTTAAAAACTTTGCAAAATGTGGGTTTTGGACTTTGATAATGGACACCAGGCTGGTACCATTAATGCGTCTTGGTTTTCATGGCAGCCCAAGCTTAGGGATTGGTTCATGATGGTCTCTGTCCATTTTCTCTATTTGTGATGGTTTGGTCTCCGCTCTGCGTAGTGGGCGAAGGCGAATTCAAAGGTATGGATTCACTATGGTTTTTATAGCAATGTGTTGTTTTCTTTGTGTCCTTTTCAATCCCATACTTCTGACCATTTTTTGTTTTGGTTGTCATTGAAGGTGACAGGGTGACGAGGAGATGTTGGAATGGTTTTATGACTATGAGGCATGGGTTGGAATTTCCACTACGGTAAGCCTGCTAACAAGTCTATACTTGCCATTACTTGGCTTTGGGACTGGGATTGAACTTGTCAGGTTTTATTCTACATGTGTTGGTTTCTATAGTTGTGTTTGGGTTTTGGGGGTTGTCTGTATCATGAAAGAGTTTTGTTGGTAACCCCCACGTTGAGTTTTAGCGAAGGGTTTTGTTTTCCCTTGGGTCTATTTGTAATGATGTAATGAGATGTATAAATTGATGGACTTCTTCCAGTGAGGTGAAAATTGATTGCCTTCACAGGTTTTGCGTGTAATTTGTAAATTTGGGGTTACTTTATGCCATGTACATAGTGGTAGCACCATTGCTTGCAATGGTGCGATGGCCATTGGATGCCTGTGTAAACCTGTTTTAATACTTATAAATATGGGTATTCAATTCTGTACTATGTAGTTGCTATTGAACCTTGGGTTTTATATGGTGGTTTCCCTCGTGGTTGGACTATGTAAAATTTTCTTCCATTAATATCTTAGTTACGATAATTGGTAATGTTGATAACGTATGGATTAGGCCATGCCATAGATTGCTTAGGTGCTTTCGATGGAAGCTACAAAATCGTAGACTATTTAGATTTACCTTATGGTTTTTAGTTAATGCAATGTGGAAACAAATGAGTCATGGGTGCAAGTTTGTTGTTTATATGTACTATGTATTTTTTTTATAGGCCATGGTGTTGTAATCTCACAGATCACATAGGGTTACCAATAATACACATAGAATCATATAAACATAATAGACACAAGAGACAAGAATATAGATAAGAGGGTAATAGATTATATTATAACATGAGGGTCCATATATACATAAAATTGAACCGAGTTCTCATATGTCTCAAAAGCCTAATATATATGATTACAAACAGATACAAATATAACTACCTGTCGGTTCAGTCAACCGACATGACCTTATGTGGCTGACCTAATCTCTAATTAGTTAGCTATTTGAATAGTCGGCTCACCGACTAGCTCCCCCAACATCTCCCCCAAGAAAAAAATATTTCCTCATCCCAAAGAAACATGGGAGGTACTCAAAATTGGACTATATGAGATAGTTACTTCTATTATTGTTTATCTTCATTGACTATGTAGTCGGATGGTTGGTCATTTCTGCATGCATATTTCCACACTTGCTTCCGTGGTAACGGCCAATTGATGTTGAAATTCTACCAACTCTATACAACTTTCTAGATGTCAATAGTCAATGTCATGATGCTTGATACATTCGGCATCTTCTCATGGATGGGAAGATCTATGATGCTTTCCATGTCGGGTCCCATGAACTGATATTTTTCCTCTGCTACATCCAGTAGTCTTTTCATATGTGGGTAGAGTGTATCCAGTTTTTCGAGGCTTGGTAGTGCTTACTGTACCCACTAGTGTGCTTGTTTTTCTAGCTTCTGTAGTTTGGTTGTTTCCAATATAATTTGTTCTTGTATTGTACCTCTCAGTTTTTCTTCGCCGCCTCACCTTCTTTCCAACACTTGGATTTTCTCACGAGTCTGTCGAGTCTATTGAAATACTTGACTGTGATAGCCAAGCCAATCACGAAGTACTTCGTCTTGTAGATTTTTCACTAGTTTTCAGCCACCGGTTTCAAGTAAAATTTATATCACTGTTAATGACATTCTTAGAAAAATAAAGTGCTGGAAATAAACAAAAAATTTCAAACTTAAAACACTGTTGTAAACAATTTTTTCAATGATAGGAAATAAAAGTAAGTACGCCATTTAATCACACAGAACACTAGGATTTTTTGCTAATGGCCCTAGAAAATCCCACTAGGGGAAAACCAGTTAGAGAGAGAGAGTATTTTTATTATTTAGGAGAATTTTATCATTTAAAAAAATACACAAAAAAAATCAAACCAACTTATCTCAACCAAGAGTATAAATTTTTGTCTCGATTTGAGTGCTGAGCAACAAAAATCAAACTCTGATTTTTTTCCTGTTTTTTGCCTTGATTTCTGTGCTACTGTATGGAACTCGAAATTGATGCCGTAAAAAAAAATTTCCTTAAAAATCGTGCCCAAAAATCTACCTCGATAATTGTGCCTACTACCTCGAAAACCATGCCATACAGACTATATGGGACAGTAATAAATGCTACTATCTTCTCCTCGATTTTTGTGCCCTCTTAGCTGCTGTCCTTTCCATCGATTTGCATGTCGCAAATTTTTTCCTCTTGCTCAGGAAAAATGGAAACTTTCTCTCTTCTCTCTCTCAACTCTCTCTTCTCACTTCAATTTGTAAAAGTGAGGCGAAATTCCTTTCGCATGCCTTTTTGAGAAAACCCTAGGGTGAGTCTAATCCAATGGTGGACATTAGATTAGATCTAGGGCTGAAATTAAATGCTCATATTTAATTTATAAAATATTAATTTTGCTCACCCACTTAAATTTATCAAAAGGTGACTTTAATGCTCTAAAGTCAAATTAAATGCTTTTACTTAAGTCATTTAATGCAAGGGTAACTTTATGTCCCCTCTCTAAGTGACTAAGGCAAAATTCACTAGGGAAACACTTCCCTAGGTACAAAACTAACACGTCTGTGATGATAGACTCTTCGAAGTTGTCTTGCAGTACCTTGTGAGATTTTGATAATGTTTTATACTGCTGCCATAGTAGTCTAGATGTTTCCTCTTTTTGGTCTTCCTTTGTATTCTGTAGGTGTGATTATAGAGTCGACACCACACTCTCAAGTAGCTGATATGCTTTTTCTAGTGGTTTGTTGGTGTTGGCCTCCATGGGTCCTGGTATTATTGTTTGGACTAATTTCCCACATTTTGATAGAAACTTGACTTGTTCATTCTTATTGTCGTCGAGTTGCTTTTATTTATTCTCGCTTCTTTTTGTTGCCTCTATGGCTAGAGTTTCTAAGAGTTGTCCCAACTCTCCATCTCTTAGTTTTGTTGTCTCGACTGCAATAGTCGATCCCAGTTGGCTAAGGTGGATCACTGTCGACCTCTTCTCTTTGTCATCTTCCTTTTTATTTTTCTCCTTTATTTTTTTTATGCCGGTGTTGTTCTATCTGTTGATCTTCCTATGTTGCTGTAACTTGTTGGTCTCCCTGTCACTGGTTTTCTAGTTGCTGATCTTCATTGGTCAGTGGAATTTCCGGTTGAGATTCTTGGGAGGGGTTTACAACTTGTTGTGTATCTACTGGGGTTAAAGTAGGTGGTTTAGGATTTGCAACGGTTCTGGATTGGTATGTGGTGATGGTGTTGGTGAGTGGTTGAGTGTAATTAGTGTAGTCAAGATGTTTTCGGTTGACATTTGGTGGTAAATTGATTGGGTCATCAAAGAACAGGTTGTTGATTACTTCATTGATTTGTAGCATACTTTCCTGGTTATCTTCTTCCATATCTATTACTGGTACATTCGATGGTGAAGGATGTGGGATAATGGATGAGGTGTGGCTTCCAGTGATTTGGAAATTTTTGTTGGAGTTCCTCAAAAATATCGATCGGATGGTTCCTACAGTTCTTGGTTTTTGAGGTACTTGGCCAATTTGTTGTGCGATGGTTTGGCGTGCTGAGCTAGATTCGACTAGTGGGAATTTGGCAGTAATTTTCTGTACGAAGGTGAATAGTTTGGGGAGTTTTTCAATAAATGCTTGGAAGTCACCATCCTATTCGAATCTCTATTTTAAAGTTTCTAGCATAGCATTTTTGCAGATGTCAACCGGGCTTATGGTGGGAATTTGTGCAATATATTCTTGTGTAATCTAGGTCGAGGATGGGGGTGGAGGTGTAGAGACTGGGTCAACAATGTTTTCTCTGACTCAAGGGGTTGCAGTTTTTACCTTTTTCGGTCTTTCTTTGCTCCAGGGTCGATGAACCATTTGAACTGTGTCTCGACCGATATTTTGTTTGCTACAGCATATTCTATGATTTCGAGAGTGGTAGCCAATAGTTCTTCTTCATATTCTAATTCTAAAAGGATAATCTTGCACTCCCCCTTCCCTTTTTCTTGATTTGCCTTCTTTTTCCTTGAGTTTTCTATTTACTTTTCTATTTTTCTTAGGTTTTCTTTAGTCATAGCATACTATGGGTTATCTAATTCAATATATTCTTCTATTTATTCTTCTCCCTCCTGTTGGGTAATCAGAATGATACTTTTCTTTGTTGGTTTAAGTACCTGATGCTCATTAGGTGTACTTCCCATTCGGGTTGGTGGTGGTATAGTTGTCATTTGAAGTTTGTTGGTGTCCTCTACTAGTGTCTCTTCTGACATGAAGGTGCTGATATACAACCAGAGTTCATAATCCTCCTCTTTCTATTGGTTAGTTAGTGGTGCTTCAATTGGTATATTTTTTTCTTTGGCCTTTGCTGGTATTGATAAATTTGTGTTGGATTGTCAAGCCAGCACTTGGAAAATCTCTTCAACTGTTGGGTAATAGTCAAGAGGTTTTTCTTTTGCTTTCCCCCTCTGCATATACCAGACCGCATTGTGGTCAAGCTCTAGTTAAATGTGTGTTGTTTTTGGTAGACTTCTTCGGATGTTCTGGGGAACCCTCCATCTAGTTGTCTGGAGTTTTAGGTTTTGGAACCAATTTTCCATCATTACTTTTCCATTTTCTAGCTCCTTTAGTGTTCCATTCTGTGAGAAGGGTTTTAACCTCCACATGTGATACTTGGTAGGTTCTTGGAAATTTTTGTCTCTGACTGGACACAAGTGATACATTACTATACATATTATTAGTGATGGGAACCTGATAGTCCTAGCTAACTCCTCACATTTATCACATATAGTCTTAAGCATGTCAGCGACATACTGAGCCCACCAATAAACTTTCCCTATTTCTGATATTGTGTCAACTACTTCTAACATGTCTAGTTTCAAGTCACTCACTCATCCTGTAGGAGTGAGTCCTATTGCTATGATTTTCGCCATGATTTGTGGTGTCTAGGATCGTATTTGGATGATCATGAGTCCTTTCGAATTCTTCCCTGACAGTGTTCCTGCTAGTCATTCTACCAATCCTTCTTTTATGCCGACATGAAATTGTTCACCTTAGTTTCAGACACCAATCAGCTTGTATAAGACTTCGCTGGAGATTTCTACTGATCTGTCGAAGTAGAATTTGCCATTGTGGTACTAGTTGATGATGAATTTCAAAGTGGTTTTTTTCATTCCTCCAAAATGCGCCATGAAAGGTGTGTTCATGTAGCTCATAATGGTGTTGTATCTTATCTTTTCTGTCGCTTTTGTCATTTTCTTGTCTCTATAGGCCCATTCTTTGATTTCCGCTCAAGTTTTTGCCGATGAACATTCTTGTACCTTGGCATTTTTTATGTTTCTTAGTCTTATCATGAGTGTGATTCTAGCAAATTGTAGTTCTTTTGTTTTTATAGTTGAATCTTTGGTTTGCTTCGAGGCCATTTTGTCTGTCTCTTACTCAATTCTACTTGCAGGGTTTCTGGTTTCAGGATTCCGACTACTTGGTTGCTCTGTTTCTTCAAAACATGGTAAATGATCCTTTTCTGTTGTGATATTTATAGGTGCAGTAGTGAACAATTATGTCGATGTATGTATTAATGGTGGAAGTGATGGTCCAAGACAGTCTATCAAGTTTGCGTTAAATGCATTTTGATTTTGGTGCTCCCTCCAACTGTAGTCATGAATGCGTGATTTGACCTTTGGTGTCATCAGTTGATGTCGATCATGTGGGTGGTCGGTGGCAGTATGTGGATGGTTGGAATGTTGGTTGTCGAAGTGCAGTTTAGTAAATCTTCCGAATTTTTCTATCATTTTGGTTTACCGGGGTTGGGTCTTGTTTGTTGTTTTGGGGATTTTTAGATTTTTATAGGTTTCTTTAATTTCTGTGTCATTTTAGTCAGGCACCATTAACAAGTTTCCGAAATACTATGCCTTGTAATGTCCTTAGTCAGACTGATCCATAGGCATGAATCTCTTAGACAATCTAGGTTTCCATCCATTCGATGTGTAGCTTTTTGGGTTTTCATTTTACTCGACTGTTATATAATAGAGCAAGATCTCTTGTCGACAATTTTTTTTTTTGGATATTGCGGTCGTGCCAAGGCTTCTGTTGTTGTTTTTGAATTTATTAATGTTGTAGTGAAAGGAGTCAGTTTTCTTTTAATTTTATTAGTTGCATCAATCCGTCCTTCCTACCTTCTTCGACATTGACATGTAAGATATCCGCTATGATAGGTGTTTGTTGTCGAAAGTGTAGTGGCACGACTGCTTCTTGACCATAGACTAGTCGAAATGATGTTTGGTCGGTCGATTGTTTGTATGTTGTTATGTAAGGTCATAGTACTATAGGGATTTTTTCATCCTAGTCATCCTTATTGGTGTTGCATATTTTTGTTAGACCCCTTATTATCGTTTTGTTGAATTCCTCTATTGCTCCATTTTATTGAGGGTGATATGTTGTACTATGTTGGTGGTCAATCTGGAACTGGTCTGTCAGTGTTTTGATGGTTTTGTTAATGAAGTGTGAACCTTGGTCACTGATTAATTCTAGTGGGAATCCAAATATATTAATTCTATTTTGATAGATGAATTTAGTAGCTACCTCACTGGAACAAGTTTTGGCAGGTTCTACCTCTCCCCATTTGGTTACATAGTCGGAGAATGTCGTCCAAGCCCATTTTATATAAAAATATGTTTATGAGGCTGTATGGTGCAGCCTTCATAGCTAAGATTTGTTTATTTTTTGTGCTCATGCCTTCTAGTGCTTGACCATTCTCTAAGAATTGAGATATCTCTTCCAATTCTTCTAGGATAGCTTCTATTCAAAATAAGTGTGCATCTGTAAGGTCATCCTTGACTCGTGTCGGCTCCTCTCCTATGTCGATTCTCGACAAGTTGTCAGGTCCGACATTTAGTTTTCCTGGCCTAATGATGGCTTGGAATTCAAATTCAGTGGAATAATAAAAGCCAACGATAGATCCTTCCATGGTGTAAAGGTTTGCTGATGAGGTATTGTAATGCTTGGTGGTCGGTATAGAAGATAAAAGGGTTGGCTAGTAGGTAATGTCAGTATTTCTGCAGTGCAAAGACCATTCCTAATGGTTCCCTTTCTATTGTCGAATAGTTCCTTATTGCCTTCTTTAGTTTTTTGCTGCTATATACTATGGGACAATTCGTTCCATCGTCCCTTGGTTGTGTTAAAATCACGCCTATTGCTAGGCCTGAAGGGTCGATCTGTGTGTGAAATTTGATTGACCAATTCGGGAATCTAAGGATAGAAGCTTCAACTAGTTTTATTTTCAGTGTATCAAATGATATATTATATTCCTCTGTCTATTTGAATTATTTATCTTCTCTTAATAACTCTTCCAGCGGATATGTCATATATGAGTAGTATCTATTAAATTTCCTATAATATCCTATATTTATGAGTAGTACCCTGACCTTTTTTTAATTCACTGGTGGTTTCAAGTCGAGGATGATTTTTATCTTTGCAAAGTTGACCTTGATACCTTCTTTGCATATGATGTTCCCTAGTATTATTCCTATAGGTGTTAGAAATATGCACTTCCTTATGTTTAGAAATAGTTGTATTTGTTGGCATCATTGTAACATAATTCTCAGCCATTTTCAATGATCTTTCAACGTGGATTAGATCGTCGAGTAATTGAAATATAATGCAATTGTTTTGTAGATATATTCTTGAAATGTTTTGACAAAAATTCTTGAAAATACTGTAGGTGCATTTTTAAGACCAAAAGGCATAACTTTGTAGGTGAAAGAGATGAATTCAGATATGAATGTAGTCTTTTTCTGATCTTCTTTGGTTATTGGTACTTGGTTATACCTCGAGAATCTATCTGTAAATGAATAGCATTCATGTCTTGCAACTTCATTTAAGATTTCATTTCCATATGGTGTTGGGAAAGGATCTGTTAGAGTGACTTTGTTTAGTTCTATGAAGTTGAGAAAGATCCTCATTTTTTTTGGGTCGTGTTTCCTTGGTTGTACGACCATTGGAATTTCCCATCCCAACTGATTGATAGGATATATGATCCTTACTGCAAGCATATTATCAATTCCTTTCTTGACTATCTCTTTATATTTGTGAGTTGATTTGTATGGCCTCTTCTTTACCAGTTGGGCCTCGGGATTTATGTCAATCTTCATTTCGCCCATTTCATGAACTATGCCTTTGATATATTTATAGTCTCTAGCAAAGACATCCTGGAATTCTTTCAGTAGTTTCACTATTTGGTAATTTTTTCTTCGCTCTAGTAATCGCAATTTTTTTTCATTTTTTGTTCTTCGTCGTTTGATATGTCAAACTCTTTAGTTTTAAATTTAGCATCCAACCATTATAGTGCTTTGGCTTCATTGATTGCTCGACTCCCTTCTTTGAATTGTGAGAATGTGGCAGGGAAGTATGCTATGGTCATTCAGTTATTTTTTACTTTGTCGGAAGTGACGACTTTAAGTATTATTCGAATTGGTTTTGTTGTTTTTGAGTGATATGCCTTCCACTGAAAGCTTTTCCATTCTATTTTTTCATTTTCCATTTGCAATCTTCTTGACTATGGTATTATATTGGTTCATATGTTATTTCATGGTATTATTGGTCGATCTTGGTCTCGTACCAAGATTTTGTTTTTAGTCGTTTCTATGAATGCTTTTTATCTGTTTTGTAGTTTCGAATAGTTTTTTGTTTTGTGGTATAAGACTAAATTCCTTAATGAATTTTTGTTTGAGTTCATTCCATACGAATGTTTCACCTTATTCCTCTTCCATTTTATACCATTTATTTAGTAAGTTGGCTAGTGTCGAGGGAAATAAGTGTGGCCATGTATGTTCATCTTTACAGCAAAGTCTTCTCCATTCTCTTTCGCATATTATGATGTGCTCATCTGGGTCTTACCCTTGGATGAAGACAAGTATTTATGGCTATTTGGTTAGCTTCCTTCCTCCGAATATTTCTACAAAGTAAGTTGAAGTTGTTGTCCAGTTCTGTAGTCTTGACTGATGGGTATTCCACCATTAAGAAGCTTCACCTATAAAGGTTTCTACTAGGCTTTGTAGTCGGCCATGTTCACCTAGGTTTTTAGAGACTTTCTCTATATGTAGAAATGGGGATTCTCTTTCTTCATACCATGGTATTTGTTTGATACTTATATTTGTTGGTTTTAGGTTAGGACATTCCCTACTTTTCTTTTCAAATATTTTTGGAATGAGTGATATTGAGAAACATTCATGGATTGGTTTCTTCTGTATAGCCTGAATGGTCCAACAATCTCTTGCTTGGGTCTCATAGTTTTTGACTTCCCAACCGTATAAATCTGCATCTGAATGATATCCTACTCAGTCTTGGTTTCCTAGTTGAAGCTCACCATAGATGTTGGGTTCAATGTAGTCTTCGTTATTTTGGATTTGGTATAGTTGTCGGATGTCGACTTCCTCATCGATGGGTTCTATCCAAGAATCTCCTTGGGAAAGATGAATAGGAACTATGACTTTCTGTCCATTTTCTTTTAATTTTTATCCTTTATTTGTCTAGGGATATTGAACCTTTCATTTTTCTTCCCCATGGTCGGGTCAATAATTTCAAAGTCGACTTTAGTCAATATTGCTTTTATTGGTGCGTCCACATTTCACCAAACCCCGATGGGATCGATTAGTCCTTGATCGGCTAGATTGAGGTAGATGCCTTATCCATATAGGTGAGGTCTACCTAACTGTTCCCAAGTGTCGTGAGTCATAATATTTACTTATGAACTGAATTTGAGTACGAATTCTTGAACATGGTACCCTTCGATTTCTAGGTCGATAAGTGGGTCAGCATCGCTTTTTTATTTTTGGTTGAGACTACATATATTTTTTGTTTGTTTTTCTGTATTATTATTGTACTTCATATTATACAATAAGTCAATAAATTGAGATACTGATTTATCATACCGTACTAAGTGTATTAATTATTTTACTGTGTTTTGTCGATTGTCATCAACAACTTCTTGTCTAGAAAATTATTTAAACATGTTCGTCGCATCATTATACAACTATTTTTGTTTCGTCAGGTTAGGATAATCATTCTTTTCTTTGATTTTGATTATAAGTGGATTATCATTTCCAGTTTTTTCCCCTGTTGGGTTACTATTTGCAAATTCTTCTTTGTATTGATTACCTCATGTTTTTGAACACATGAAAAGACATTCACATTTTTATTTTTATTAATCTTTTCAATCATGGTGGGACAATCCTCTAATGAGTGATCACCCAAACCACAACTAGTACAAAACTTTAGATCAATTATATCTTTGTAGCGATAGTCTGCATAGTGATGGGAGTATTTATAGCATGTAAAGCACTGTATGGGTCATCATGGTCAATTGTCACAATTTCCAGGGAATCTCCCTCGACCCCCATATCCTCCATGACGGTTGTCAAATTGGTGCTCATATCGACGGCCTTCATATGTTTGATTATTTGATTTGTTTTGATCATTGCTTCTTTGGGTGTTTTTGTTGTTCTGTGCGATCGCATTCGTTTGTTAGACTACACGGTAATTATGTCTATTCTTTAATTTTAGGTGACAGTCAATCATTGCATGAATTTTTACCTCACATATTGCACACCAAGATTCTTTGCCATTATTCATGTTATACGGACAATATTTTGTTATGCGGTCTCCGTGTTCTTGGAATATGTCGCAGAAGCATTTCATTTGGACAAAATGAACGTCCTATCAGCTTGTTTCTTATCGACATTTATCTTTAGTGTGTCCATTCATTGAGCATTTTGTGCACCAGATATCCTAGTTTTTGAGGTTTAGCTCCCTCAAATATTTACAGATGATTTCTAGTTGTTCTTCCAGTCTAGTATCAAAGGGGTATGCTGGAAAATATTCATCCATTTCTAGTTGCAAAGCTTTGGTGAGGGCGTCTTCATATGTTTTGAACATCTCCAATCTTATGTGCCACTGAATTTTCTTTGATCGATCTGCAAGAAACCACTAAATTAGTAATTGTTCATCAATTACATAATCTAGTTGGCTAAGGAGGTCTTTCCATCGCTTATCATATTCCTGGACAAAATCTGCTATCTTCTGGGATGTTATCTTCAGTTTCTTGGCTTCCAGATGTTTTGCGTCTAGATTTTTAAAGAAACAAAAAAATTGTACTTTAATTTCTTCTTTGGATGCTTGGGGAGTTCTCTTGATATAGTTCATTTACCAAATTAGTGCCCTTTTCCGTAAAGCACCTGCGAACTGTGCCATCTTTTGTTCTTCGATCATAACTTGGTTTTCCTCCCATATTGATTCACAGTCGAACTAATGTCACCTAGGGTATTCATCCCCCTCGTAGAGAGGTATGTGTGCTGATCCATGACCCATGTCAATGTCGCTTTTGTTGTCTTCTTCATGAGGTGGTGATGGTGGGGGTGGTGGGGGTAGTGGAATGTTTTGTTCATTCCGTTGTTCACAACTATTGTCGACGGAACTATCGTTCCCATCGGTTTTTTTTTTGTCGCTTCTTCTCCAACAAGAGGTCAGTTCGGTTCAAATTCTTCTATCAATGTCCAACTGCACTGATTTGTCTGTAGGTCTGACTATTTTGAGTTTTACAAAGTTTTGTTTAGCAGGGGGGTTCTCCTCCATCTGTCGGGTAGAGAAAATGGATACTTTAGTTCGAAGGATACGCCTGAATTTTTACCCAATTTCCTTCCTCTGGTCGACAGATTACTAGATGATTATCATCATTTACCTCATCGTCTAGTGAACTCGATATACCGAAATCACCAGAGGACATAGAGGTCTTTCCTCGTGGGGAATTTCTAACCAGAGAGCTTCTCACTGCTCTCTCCACAAATCTTCTTCCATAGGTGATGGTTATCCATCCACACCTTCTTCCTTTTTGTCATGACCTGACTCTGGTGGATATCTTTCTTGGTCTGTCACCCTAGTATTCATTCCTCTTTGTAGCGTTATAGCCTATTCTATTCTTTCTTCCCTTATTTTCAGCCTCTTCTCTCTTTCTATTCTCTATAAATTCGTTGTACCTTTATGTGTTACCGTTCATTTGATTTCCTTTATAGGCCGACTTTTCATCATTGGTGATGGTATTTTCATCCAACTAGAATCCTTTTTACTTTACCTGACACATGACTAGCTACCCCCTCATAGCCTACCTGACGCTTTAAAAATCTCGGATAGTTCTGTTTATTTGCTTAGGAAATATTCCCACTCCCTTTTGGAAATGAATTTTTCCCACTTCTTTTGTTTCTCTTCCCAGTTAGAGTTTAATGGTGGTTCGTGCAGTAATGGGGGGGGGGGGTTCTACGATATGAACCACTCCCTTCTCTAATAGGAATTTGAATAAGAGGGTTGGAAAACAACAAAGAAACTCTTCTGTGAGGTTTGCGTCAAACCTTTGCTCAAGGGTTTCGACTGAAACTCTTTGTTCCATGGCTTGTTCTTCACAGAATTCATGTGTGATCTTTTCAAACCACTCTAACAAGTTTGTTCTTCCCCATCGTACCAGTTTATTTAGTAGCTCATGGTCTTTAGTTTTCTCCATCTTTTTCATCCAATTTTTTTTAAAAAAGATGTGGTGTCGACTCTACAAACTTATCATGTGTTTTAGTGACGAATTTCACCTTTTCCTGAGCAATGGTCAGTCTGTTCCTCCTTGCGTAGTTCTGCAAGTAATTTGCTATCTTACAGTCCCACCATTTCTTAATCTTTTTTTTTCTGATACATCTGGTTATGTTCATTACATTCGTATATGTGCTACCGGCAATATAACCAATGTTGTAATCTCATACATCACATAGGGTTACCAATAATACACATAGAATCATATAAACATAAAAGACACAAGAGACAAGAATATAGGTGATAGGGTAACAGATTATATTATAACATGAGGGTCCATACACACATAAAACTGAACCAAGTTCTCATCTAGCTCAACATCCTAACATATATTATTACAAAGAGTTACAAATATAACTACCTATTGGTTTGGTCAACTGACATGACCTTATGTGGCCGACCTAATCTCTAATTAGTCAGCTATTCGACTAGTCAGCTCACCGACTAGTTCCTCAAACACGTGGCTTATGTAAATGTTGTGCATAGCTTAATAAGGTTCTTATGATCTGTTGTGGAATGATTATTGTTTTGATGTATAGTCTGTGTGTTTAGAGATGGGGCCGAGGCCGAGCTTACAACCTGGCTGCAAAGCGAGGGTCTCATAACCTTGCTGAAGTGAATGTATTTTATTAATGTAGCCCATATACACTTTTGTATAGCTTGGGCTTGATAAATGTAAAATGAATCCACATGATTTGAATCCTGGTCGTTGTCAATCTAATGAGTCATAATTTAAGGTGGATGGGATTTGGGGCTTAGGTTCCCAGATGATTTGATTCCTGCCCTCTCCTTCATTTTTATATTGGACTACGTAAAATTATGAGGTGCTTTATTAAATGATTCCTATGTGTTATGCCTACTATAGATAGTATATTATGTACTGAAAATGACCGAGCTCTCCTACATGATTTGTTCCTGTGACCGTAATGTAATTATATGTTTTTATTTGTTTATAAAGTTACTTTGGTTAATTGCTATGTGATGGCTATGAGTTGATTTTAGATGGTACTATTCGATTTCGTGGCATATGATTTGATTATGTAGATTGATAATTTTAGGACTCTGGATTTTGATTAGGAAAAGGAACTTGACTTTAGACCAATGAATGGTCATGATTCTTACTTTGTTTAATTTAGACCAACGAATGGTCACGATTCTTACTTTGTTTATTTTCTTATGATGAGGTTATTTTTAATGGAGATGATTTAGTATTTAGCATATAATTAAATATGCAGACCTTGAAAGGTCTTGCTGGTTTATTATCTTGGATTTAATATGAAAATATTTATAAATTTTGCATTACATATAGTTATTGTTTTGGCAGTTTAGATTTGTATTTCTATTTTATATATGTTAATACATATTTATGTATATATTAGTTTAGTTGTTTCTTGTAGAATAGGTTAACTAGGTTGTAAGCTTATACTTATACATATAAAATCTTACTTTTGTACTAGTCTATTTAAATCTAAAACATACCTCTACTGTCAAATGAAACATGTCAGTAGAGTTATAAAGGCCACGAGAACTGATAGGTAATATATCTGAAATAAAACATAGTTTTTACTTAACCCAATTTCAAGAGTAAAAATAATACATGAATTAAAACAAGGGTGCAGAAGCCTTGATAATCATTTTTGAATGAACTAAAATTACAAAAATAAACCGATGAATAAACCCTCGATAAATCTAGTATAGAAAATAACATAAATGCTTGGGTTTAAATTTAAAAATACAAACCCTAGAAGAGTTTAAACAGAGAAACAAACACATAGGGTTAGGAAATGCAATGTAATAATTTTCATAACATAGCCAACATTTATTCTAGAAAAATGGAATACAAATTCTAGGGCTTCATACCTATAACTTGAAGCTATTTTAATGGCTGAATCTGCACACTCAAATAACCAGTAGCAACAATTCAGAGGCAGCTCTAACCTCCATATTAGATGACCGAATCACTTGGGAACTACCACGTTGCACCCAACCCTGACGCAGAACCATTCCTGGTTTAAATCCGGATCCCCTCGAGCTGGACTCCAGCATGAAAGTAGCTGAGAGCCCCTAAGGTAGGGTTTTCTATCTTGTATATCAGGTCTCAATTATTTCTCTTTTTTTCCTCCAGGAAAATGTTCCCCAACATAACAAACTACAACCCCCGCAATGTATCCTAAATAAGGAATGGATTAGAAGTTAATTAAAATGTAATTAGCATAGTTAATCACTTAAGGGAATTCCATTGGAAATATTTTTCGACTGGATGCGAACCCATGTGAGGTAAACTAGTGTGGTTAATGATTTTCCATAGATAACGATGTGCGATTAGGTAATAAATTTGAATTTTTCATGCGTGGTAGTAACCTCCATCAGTGGATGCCTATGTTTTATCCATTTTGATTTTACCCAGAACCTCTATCAGTAGATTCCCATTTTGATGTTACCCAAAACCTCCATCAACATATTTTTTGACACATTTCAATTTTACCGAGAACCTTTGATCAAACTAGGTCATCTGCCATGCTTGACCTCACTCAAAATCCCTTTAAGATAACCTTGTGACAAACCGGGTCCCTTTTTGAGAAAAAATAGCAAGATAACCCTGTGAACCATAGGTTGGTGGATCCCCTACATAAAAAATAATAACTAATCAAATGAGATTGGACGTGATTCCATATAAAATCAATTTGGATTGCATTGAAAATTTTTGAGCAAAGGGTATAATTTTTTTTTAGATATGGTTGTATTTTTGTTTCGCATTCCTTTAATGAATGTAATTGCTGAAAAATCCATTTTTTCGTTTATATATTCTTATAAGGATTGTATCATTTATTTTTTATTTCTGTTGTACAATTTCAGATCACATGGGATGCCATTCCATATCAAACCAAATAATATTGCATCGAAATTTTCTGACCAAAGACAATGTATGATGGTGTAGGATACGTTTTCCACCATCATTTGTATTTGTATTTGATATTATTCATTTTTATATTTTTATAAGGTTTGTAACATTCCTTTTCTAATTTCCATTGTACATTTTTTTTCTAACCAATCTCGCTACAACAATTATTTACCAGATACTGTATATGCACAGTAATCAATTTTACCCCTAGTTTTTTAATGTAGAAATCTTATGCAATTCCATAACCTTGGTTACACGGAGAAAATAAATTAATGTTTCTTACCAAAGCTTAGTGCAACATTTATATTGTGCCTATAGAGCTAGATTTTTTTTCACTATTTATTTCAAATCTAGAGATCCCCTGTGTAACTTGTGTGGCCCCTTTGCGCATCTTGTCATGATTGCAGATTATAATTTTTCATCAATTTAATCATGTTCAGTACAGACCCTAATCCATTTCCACATAATGAACAGTATTCATTGCCTCTAGAAGTTGTGGAAGAAGCATTCCGAATAATTGCAGAAGAGCATGTTATACGAGAAAAACAATGACAAATGAAGCAACAATTATCTAAACAATGAAGGAAGTCACAAAAATTATGTAAAATTGTTAAAATTGATTGTTGGAGTGATGATGAAATAGAGTCTAGTGGTAATGATGCTCAGGTACATCTTAACAATATGAAAATACCTTATCAACTCTGTTGTCACTCATCTATGCAGTGTGTTAGGGGAAAAGCTCCAAACTTCGATATTGTTTCCCTTATTAAAGAAGAAAGTGATTTAGAAGAGATAATTCTCTACAAAGTTATTGATGAGTCCCATACAAGAAATGTAGAGTTGACAAACTTAGATCCTTGTGATAAGGATCCGATTATTTACACTATTGGTACTAATGGCACATGGACACGTAGTATAGATGATGTTTTTCCCATTCTAATGGTGTATGCAGATGATGCTGACAAACTTATGTTGCACCATCCTTCATTATCTAAAATAAAATCAGAGTTATCTTCAAGGTCATATGAATATCATTCCACTGCAGTCATCAAGCCAGGGTTTTACATGGGATCTAGGTTAGATGTGATTCCCTTATTGGGAGATGATCGTTTTATAAATACCGAAAGAAAGAAATTCATTCGAATCGATGGGATTTTGGTGCACAACACAAATCCATTTGATTTTACCATAAAGGTAGGCATGTATGTCCATATTTATTATGAAAGTTTGTTTGGGATTTATGAAGAAGAGTCATTGAAAATTCCATATCCTATGGAAGTGTTGAATTGTTTAATAGATGTTTCTACTGGTGAAAGATTCTGTTGGGTAAGAATTTTTTAATGTGAGTTGGATGTTATTGGTAGAGGCCATTATATTCCCCAAGGTGTGTATTTACATCCACATGAGGTGTTCTATACAAAACATTGTTTATTGATATCAATTGAAATCATTAATGGTGACAATACATGTATCTTTTAGTTTAGATTTTTCACTTTATATCACAATTTTTTTCACCCAGAAAAAAAACCAGTTTCTTCGTATACATCTTCATGAATTAAAAAAAATTACAGAAAACATAAGGTGCATAAGTTCCAAATAAAAATACGAGTTAGACTCTATCGAGACTCTTTGCAATAGTCATTAGTTGTATGTTCTATTGGATAGAACAAATGCCACATCAAATCATCAGTACATATTGATCACTATGTCGTATTGATTGAGACAAAAAAATATTAAAAGATGGAAATGTACTAAACTTGGTAGAGTGCACATATGTAAAAGTCTTCAGATAGTTTCTAATGCAAAAATGACTCTATAATAATTCCAATGGACAGAAACTTTATCCACTAATGTGTAATCCAGAAAGTCCTTGAAATAAATTGTACCCTCTTCCAGACCAATAGTTTTCTTTGATAGCAAATTTGCCAATTTGTTGAGTTCCTTGTGAATATGAAAAAAAAATACTTAAAATTACTTCCAACATTTGTTAATCTTTGTTTCCACTGTTCTAGATTTGTAACATGTAACATTGAGTTCCCTTCCAACTAGTCGAAGTCTCTTTTTGAATCTCCACGAACTTGAAGTAATGTGATCCTTTTAAAGTTAGCAAAGAATAGTAAATCCCAGCTGGCTATCAGTTCAACTCTAGTGTTTGATCCTCTACAAAAACCTAACCAAAAACGAAAAAAATGATTTCCTAGGAATCTGATATAAATACCTTCCCCACATTCACCCAGTTGTGCAACTAATGTTATCTTTATAGTAACTAATGTTATTTTTATTTTTATTGCTAGAATTGTTGTTGTTTTATTTACTATGAGATCTATCAAAAGGTGGGGCAAGAGCACTTGAAAGGGAGAATAATTTGTTTGCCGTTTTATTGCTATGAAGTATGATAAGCACGCCACTTTCCAACTTCTTGCAACAAATGGTGATGATGAAGTTGTGACTGTCAGATTAGCTGCCAATACATAATACAAAACTCACAATGCATTACCATCATATATTGGAGTATTGCAGCCACATCAAATCCATCGTCGGATCCTACAAAGTTTTCAACCACATAAGGTCTCGTAACATGATACATAGTTAATATTTTGTGGAAATTCCTTGTTCAGATGAAAGTTTCATGGTTACTTTTGAGCTTATTGCAATGCATACCATACCTCCCGGGATTGTGAAGAAAAACAATTCACTAGATTTCACCATAGAAGGCTATGTGAATCTCAAGGATGTTGTTTTCTATACATGGTGAACCTTTCCTGATAGATACCAGCTATCTTCAGGCTCAAGGAATGATAGTCAACCTGTTGGAAAATGGAGAGTGGGTCCATCATTTAGATTTCGGTATTTGTTTAATAGCCTACAACCTCATGTGCATGTGAGTTTTTCATTGGATTCACACCAATGGAATCAAGTCCATCATTGTTATGGATTGGGGATGAGGATTGGTGCAACCCAGTTGGAGATGTAAACATTATAACTATCATAAATATGGTGAATTTTGTATGAGAGATATGTGGTGTAATATCTATGGTCAAATGTTTTAACTTTGTAATTTGAAGTTTTTATAAGTAAATATAAATCTGAATATGGGGAAATCCAAATATTCTTATTTGTGTGCTTATTGAGAGTGTTAGTGATTCAGTCTTGACTGTGCACTCTGATTTTGTAGCCTTGTAGTATTATATGTTGATCATGTAGGGCTGCATCACATGACATGTTGATGTTATGTTATTAGTGGTTTTTTTTCCAAGGAAAAAATCTTTATCTTTGATATTTCAAAGTTTGAAATCAGAACATACAATTTTTAGCTTGTGGGATCTTGAATATATATATATATGTTATGTCTTCAAATTATCCTAATAGCTATTTATCTTAGTCTTCCATAATCAACAAAATATTTGGTGAATTCTGGATGACAAATTTGTGGTGTAACGTGTATGGCGAAATATGTTTTTTTTCCTAGGAAAAAAAGACAAACTTTTCATTTCAGAGCATAAATAGCGTACATTCTATATCATCCTCCCCTTTACTGCCTCACTAAAGATTATAACTTTTTAGTAATTGATATATAACAATTAGCCTATTTACCATTTTGGCCTCCAAGCCTAAATGTGTCAACAAGGATCACTGGCCAAAGTATAAATATTTAGCCATTTAGTTGTGGAGTAGGATACTGAAAGAGGTTTTTGTCAAAAATTATTATGCATTCCTATCTTGCATTTTTTTTGCTTATGGCTTGCATTTTATAGCAAGTGTCCATAACAGTAAAAAAGGGTTAAAATTGCACCTTTCATAGGTCGATTGTGAGCATATGATGTTAGGTTATATAAAATTAACACAAGAATAGTCTTCCCAATATATCTAGCCATCCAATTTCCAAAACCAGTTACTATAAACATTTAAGAGGAGGGTTTCACTTGCATTTTTATTAATGTAGGTGTATATTTCATAAATACAAGACAACCATGTAGTGTTTATGAACAACATGCACTTTCTGAACCCAAATTAAAAAAAAATGTATAATAATGTGGAAAATAGTAAAACATACCATTTCCAACTAAAATCACTCAAAAACACCCAATGCTTAGGGCTTGGCGGGCATTTCTCTGATCTGGGTAAAACTGGGTTGAAAACACAAAAGTTGTTGTTTTGTCAATTTAACTTTGGCAAATGAAACATAATTTTAAAAACCTAAACGAGGATTTTGCCAAAATTATATCTGTCTTCAACCCCATGGTGTTAGTTTCAATTGATGACAATTGTACGGACTACACGACATGCATTTTTTTAAGCCCATTTTTGAATATTTACACACTATTTTTTACGTAACAACTTAGAATTTCAGTTATTAATTTTAAATTTGTCCAAGATAATTGCAATTTTAGTCATTCATGTTCATTTGACTGCTATGCATTCCTAGCTTTCATTTTTATGCTTATGGCTTGCAGTTTACACCAAGTGTCCATAACAGTAAAAAATGGTTAAAATTGCACCTTTCATAGGTCGACTGTGAGCATACGAGGTTAGGTTATATACAATTAACAAAAGGATAGTATTCTCAATATATATATCCATCCAATTTCTAGAACCATTTACTATAAAAATGTAATAAGAGGGTTCAACTTGCATTTTTATTAATGTAGGTGGATATTTCATAAATACAAGACAACCATGTAGTGTTTTTGCGCAATAGGCACTTCCTAAACCCAAATTGAAAAAATAAATGTATAATAATGTGAAGAATATTAAAACATACCATTTCCAACTAAAATCACTCAAAAATACCAAATAATTAGGGTTCGGAGGGCATTTCTCTCATCTGGGTAAAACTCGGTTGAAAACACAAAAGTTGTCATTTTTTCAATTTAAGTCTGGACAAATAAAACATAATTTTAAAAAATTGAAGGAGGATTTTGTCAAAAACATATCTATCTTCAACTGCATGATGTTAGTTTAAACTAATGACAATTGTACGGTCTATGTCGTGCATTTTTCTAAGCCTATTTTTGAATATTTACACACCATTTTTACATAACAACTTAGAATTTTAGTCATTAATTTTGAATTTGTCCAAGATACTTGAAATTTTAGTCATTCATGTTCAATTTTACTACTATGCATTCCTATCTTTCATTTTTCTACTTATGCCTTGCATTTTACACCAAGTGTCCATAACAGTCAAAACAAGGTTAAAATTGCACCTTTCATAGGTCGAGTTTGAGCATACGAGGTTAGGTTATATAAAATTAACACAAGGATATTATTCTCAATATATCTAGCCATACAATTTCCAAAACCATTTACTATAAACATTTAATAGGAGGGTTTAGCTTGCATTGTTGTTAATGTAGGTGGATATTTCATAAATACAAGACATGCATGTGGTGTATTTGCACAACAGGGACTTTCTGAACCCAAATTGAAAAACATAAATGTATAATAATGTGGAAAATAATGAAACATACCATTTACAACTAAAATCACTCAAAAATACCCAATACTTACGGATGGGTGAGCATTTTTTTTATGTGGGTAAAACTAGGTTGGAAACACAAAAGTTGTCACTTTGTCAATTTCAATATGGACAATTGAAACATAATTTTAAAAAAATGAAAGAGGATTTGCTTAAAAATATATCTATCTTCAACACCATGGTGTTATTTTCAAATTTTGACAATTGTATAGACTGTGGCGTGCATTTTCCTAATCCTAGTTTTGAATATTTACATTGTTTTTTACGTAACAAATTAGAATTTCAATCATTAATTTTGAATTTGTCCAACACACTTTCAATTATAGTAATTTATGTTCAATTTAACTTCTATGATTTCCTATCTTGCATTTTTATTATCATGGCTTGCATTTTACACCAAGTATCCATAACAGTGAAAAAGGGTTAAAATTGAACCTTTCATAGGTCCACTGTGAGCAGACAAGGTTAGGTTATATAAAATTAATAGAAGGATAGTCTTCACAATATATTGAACCATCCCATTTCCAAAACCATTTACTATAAACATTTAGTAGGAGGGTTTGGCTTGCACTTTTATTAATATAGGTGGATATTTCATAAATACAAGACAACCATGTAGTGTTTTTGCACAACAGGCACTTTCTGAACCCAAATTAAAAAACTAAATATATAATAATGTGGAAAATAGTAAAACATACCATTTAAAACTAAAATCACTAAAAAATACCCAATACTTAGGGTTCGGCGGACATTTTTCTCATGTGGGTAAAACTGGGTTAAAAACACAAAAGTTGTCATTTTGTCAATATAAATCTCGACAAATGAAACATAATTTTAAAAAACTGAAAGATCCTTTTGTCAAAAATATATCTAGCTCCAACCCCATGGTGTTATTTTCAAGTTATGATAATTGTAAGCACTATGGCGTGCATTTTCCTAAGCTCAATTTTGAATATTTACACATTGTTTTTTACGTAACAACTTAGAATTGCAGTCAATAATTTTGAATTTGTCCAAGATACCTGAAATTTTAGTCATCGATGTTCAATTTGGCTACTATGCATTCCTATCTTTCATTTTTATGCTCATGGCTTGCATTTTACACCAAGTGTCCATAACAACAAAAAAAGGTTAAAATTGCACCTTTCATAGGTCGACTATGAGCATACGAGGTTAGGTTATATCAAATTAACACAAGGATAGTATTATGAATATAACTAGCCATCCAATTTCCAAAACCATTTACTATAAACATTGAATAGGAGGGTTTGGCTTGCAGTTGTTTTAATGTAGGTGTATATTTTATAAATACAAGACAACCATGTAGTGTTTTTGCACTATAGGCACTTTTTGAATCAAAATTGAAAAAAGAAATGTAGAATAATGTGTAAAATAGTAAAACATATAATTTCAAACTAAAATCACTCAAAAGTACCCAATACTTAGGGTTGGGATGGCATTTTTCTTATGTGGGTAAAAATGGGTTGAAAACAAAAAATGTTGTCATCCTTTCAATTTAAATCTAGAAAAATGAAACATAATTTAAGAAGACTGAAAGTCACTTTTGTCAAAAATATATCTATTTTCACCCCCACGGTGTTATTTTCAACTGATGGCAATTGTACAAACTATGGCGTGCATTTTCCTAAGCCCAATTTCGAATATTTACACATTGTTTTCTAAGTAACAACTTAGAATTTCAGTCATTAATTTTAAATTTGTCCAAGAGACTTGCAATTTTAGTCATTCATGTTCAATTTTATTTCTCTGCATTCCTAGCTTGAATTTTTATGCTTATGGCTTGTATTATACACCAAGTGTCCTTAATGGTAAAAAAAGGTTAAAATTGCACCTTTCATAGGTCGACTGTGAGCATATGAGGTTAGGTTATATAAAATTAATGCAAGGATAGAATTATAAATATATATAGCCATCCAATTTCCAAAACCATTTACTATAAACATTTAATAGGAGAGTTTGGATTGCATTTTTATTAATGTAGGTAGATATTTTATAAATACAAGTCAACATTGTAGTGTTTTTGCACAAGAGGCACTTTCTGAACAAAAATTGAAAAACTAAATGTATATTAACGTGGAAAATAGTAAAACATACAATTTTCAACTAAAATCACTAAAAAATACCCAAACATACCATTTTCAACTATAATCACTCAAAAATACCCAATACTTAGGGTTGGGAAACCATTTTTGTGGTTTGGGTAAAATTGGGTTGAAAACACAAACATTGTCATTTTGTCAATTTAACTCTGAACTAATGAAACATAAGTTTAAAAATATGAAAGAGGATTTTGTCAAAAATATATCTATCTTCAACCACATGGTGTTAGTTTCAACTTATGACAATTGTAGTGACTATGGCATGCTTTTTCCTAAACCCATATTTACACACTGTTTTTTACGAAATGTAGAATTTCAGTCATTTTTTTCTTTTTAAATTTGGCCAAGATACTTGGAATTTTAGTCATTCATGTTCAATTTAAGTGCTATGCATTCATAACTTTCCTTTTTATTCTTATGGCTTGCATTTTACACCAAGTGTCCATAATAGTAAAATAATGTTAAAATCTCACCTTTCATAGGTCGAGTGTGAGCATACAAGGTTAGGTTATATAAAATTAACACAAGGATAGTATTCTTAATATATCTATCCATCCAATTTCCAAAACCATTTACTATAAAAATTTAATAGAAGAGTTTGGTTTGAGAGTACATCAAAACATGTAGAGAAGAATATTACTCTATTATTATATTACTCACTCTATTACTCTATTTTTTCCAGAATAGTTAGAATGCAAATTTTTTACTCTATTATTTACTCTTACTTTCTTATTTTCAATAAGTATCTTAACATGCTAGAAAGTTCACTAAATTGAAATTGAAAACGTAAGCTGTGTATAGTTGACTTGAAACACATTTGTAATTTTTATTATTGTTTGGAAAAGTCAGAACACATTTGTAATTTTTACTATAGTATGCAGAAGTCAGAATACATTTGTAACTTTTATTATAGTTTGGAAATGTCTGAACATATTTATAATTTTTATTTTAGTTTGGAAAAGTTAGTGTGCTCGTATCCTGTGCGTGCATTTGTGTGTATCCTATGCATGCATCCCCTTCTTCCTTTCTGAGTGTTCCATCATCCTGCAAAATGGAAACAACAGACTCATCTTCCATGCCATCTACTGAATTAGGGGGTGCTGAAGTTTCTGAGAGGTTCACTATCAGAAAATTCAGAGAGAGCACTGAGGCATGGAGTGATAGAACCAACTGGCGAGAAGGTATGCTAAATGCCATGGTTAGAGTAGGAGTGCATCATTTTCGTTTCGATTAGTTCAATTTCAAAAATGAAGAGATAGACAATGGCATTTCTAGTTATAGTGATGAGTCCAAGGAATTGATTATTTTTTGGAGGAGGGTTTGTCTGGACCCTGATTTGTTGTCATGTGCAACAAAAAATCCATGCAAGGGGGGAGCAATGTTGACCACCAAGAAAACCATCAAAGTAGAAAAGGGTGAGATGGAAAACAAAATATGTGGAAAAACAGTTAAGGTTGTTGGAAATGGTTTAAATATGCAAGATGTTCCACCGAGACTCTACAAAATCTTAATTCAAATTGTACTTAGGAAAATTATGAATCAACACAATTAAGATATTTCAAGTGATTGTATGAATTTGGTGATTCATTGGGTTGAATACTTGGCCATAGATGTCCCTCACCTATCGGCAAAAAAATTGCATTTTTCCCCACAGGAGAGCAAAATGAAGAGAGTTAAGTTTAGGTATCCTAACACACTACAAAAAAATATTGACTTATATTGACCTAGCACTGTAGAAGGAAGCCGATTTAAAAACACATACATTAAGAGGCTGAAACTGGATAAATTAACCGTGAAGTTACTCAACAATCTCCAAAGGACAATGTACAAGTCCCTAAAGAGATTTCTGAGTACTATATGGAAGGTATGGGAAGTGACCCTAAAGAATTTGATGTTGTCTCAATTCTGGCCGGATTACATGATGCCAGAGAAATAAATGTAAACAAGATGCATGATGTTGAGTTTAATGAACAGGAGTAGCATAGTGATGACATGATAGTTATGCTCGTGTAGAAATGCCAATTGTTATATATAAACCTCCACAGTTGGGAGTTGAGAAAACTTCCTCTCCAACATATTTTTTTGATGGTAAAACTGTTTTTAAGGTATTGTTCAATAAAATGTTGCATTTCAAAGATGAAGCTGAATTTCATAGAAAAAACGTTTCCTATTGGTATCTTACCGTAGTACAGAGCATAAAAATCTGTATGATTAAGCATATGCAAATTCAGGACCTCTTAAAGGTAGGCACTATTTTTCAATGCTATTTTTCAATAAGAAATAGTTTCCAAATTCCTTTTTTTGAAGCCTCGTTAAAATTTTCACTATTTACAGGTAATTGCAAGGTTAGAAACAGAACATGTGGATACAATGGAATATTCTATTAAGAAATTGCAAATGGTGGACCTCTTTAAGGTAGGAGGCATTTTTCAGTGCTTTGTTCCAAAAACAAAAGTTGCCAAATTCTAGTTTTTGAAGCCTCCTAAAGGTTTTCCTTGTTGACAGGAAATTGCAAGATTACACGGATCCCTTGTGAAGACTGCAGACAATTCAATAAGGATAATAGTAGACAAGGACTCTGTTTTTTAGTCTTTGAAAAAGGAACTAGATAAAATTCAGGATGAAATTAGAAATGAAAATGGGAAATGCAGAGAAGAATATATTGTTGCTCGGAAGAAAGATGAAGAAACCATAAAGAGACTGGTAGATGAGTTGAAACATCCACTGGAGGTTTTGGACATTCCCCCTCTAAGGAATGTTATGGTTCAGGAAGCAATACTTACTGCTGAAGTCAATAAGTTAAACATAATAATTGAAATAATGGAGGACGACTTTGATAACAGCCTTGCTGAAGACTACAATAAACATCAACTTGAGATCAATGAATATAAAAATAAAAGAGGAAAACATGAAAAACATAATTGCTAAGAAATATAAAGAGTTGAAATGAAAAATAGTTGAACTTGAAAACATTACTACATAAGTACATACTAGAGGAGTTGAAAAGTTAAAAGAATCCAAAATTTGTAAGGGACAGAGTAGGAATATTATTTCTAGTAAAATTTATGATATGTCAGGGCACCAACATGATTTAATAAGGTATGATATTTCCCTACAAAACAAGGAGAAGGAACTGTATGTAGCTCAAACTCATGCAAAAGTCAAAAAGGGCTTACAAGGCTATGGTGCCTTTTTAAGAATTCGAGAGAAGTCCTTGATGGATGCTAATACAACAATGAATGCTAGATATGATCTCTCGACATGGTAAACCATAAAAGAAACATTAAAAAACAAGATAGATGAAAGGGATGATGAGATTAAATAGCTCAGATTGAAAATACTATAGGATAGAGAATCACAACATTTGGGATGTATGTCTAGGATAGAAGATCTGAAATCCCAAATTGCCACTCTACAAAAGAATAACAAGCTTCGGCAGGTAGCATTTGTGTATACTCGAGATAATACAGAATTGAGGGAAAAAGAGTTAGAGACAGAGACATAGCATCTCAGGAAAAAATTGACCCAAGTTTAGTCTTAGTTGAAACATGTGAATGATCGTGTTTAGTAAAAGGAAAAGGAACAGAAAGAGAAAAATAAGAAGAATGTTGAATTGATGAAGAAGTACATCCAAGATAGAGATAGATTGAGAGAAAGTTTGCACAAATGTGAAACAAAAGTGAAAGAATTAGAATGAAAATCAGAACATGCACCTGTTGCAGCTTCTAAAGAACCATAAGCTTATAGACAAGGAAATAAACTAGAATGTACAAATTTATCTTCTCTAGTGAAGGAGAACTTGCGGCCTAAACCTCCTAAGCATCCTAGAAATATGGAATAACATTATTTATATATGATGTGTATGCAAATACTTTTCAAGTTTAAATACATAAATTTATATATGTGTGTGTGTGTATTTATCAGCAATGTATATGTTTTTGATGCATTTAATGGCAATGGTAATTTTGAATTTAACCTTTCAATAAGTGTACATAACATGCCAAAAAGTTAACAATATCAAAATTGAAAACTTAACTCGTGTACTGTAGGAATATATGTTTCAAATTGTAAGAAATTAAAAGAGTCGTAGTGATTAGTGGATATGAGATGTCAGTAGATTTGGTGACATAGGTAGATCCTAGCTGTTTGCTTGGAACTGTTGATATTATAGGGATATTATGGGGATTATGGATTGAGAAATTTCAATTTCTTTATGAGAATTTTGATGCTACATATTGTCGTATTTATGTTATTTTCTTTATCTAATGAAATTGAAATTCCAATTATGGAACAATGTCATACAATTCTACTCATGCAACAAAATTTCAGTGAATAACCCAAAGCTGTAATGCCTATAGAAATAGCCTAAAAAAGACGTAAATTTACAGAATATAAGCAAATACATAAAACAATTGTAATTTTATTACTGAAAACAAAAATTTAATATTTAATATGCCTTCCATCATTTGTTACATTTCCAAAATTTGGTAACATAAATGTTAGCACAATAGAATAAATTTTTAGTATGACAAGATCACTAGAAATGATTACTGCAACATAAGTTTCTTTCACCATTTTGCATACAATGTTGTATTTCAATCATCTAAGAATTTTTTCTTTTTGGCTTGTCTCACAATTCTTATAATTACATCAGTTTTGATAGGATTCCCAACATCCATCTTTTTGATATCAGGTACTTCCCCTTGGATTTATTCATTTTCACCACTCTGCCCTATACCATTTATCGAGGATGGAACACCCTTTTTATTGTGAGTCATAGCCTCCACCATTGTCATATGAATAGCAGCTTCTCCATACAATTCTTTTAATTCATTAATTTTCCCTGCTTCATTTTTTGAGGATGAAACACCAATTTTATAATAATTTTCAATCGCCATCATAGGTATGTCAACACCAGATGCCCCATTCAATTCTTGTGTTTGATAAGTTTGCGCTGCCACTTTCCTCTTGGATGAAACACTTATATTTTTACTGTCATTTCTTCTTTGAGCATTATATTTTTCCTTATGCCTTCCGAAGCGATGTGATTCACGAAAATCCTCTTTACAATATTTGTGTATTATCCTTAATCTTGGAAGATGAGTACTGAACTACGAGAACATATTAGTATTTAGTAGTTAAAAATAGATTATGAGTCCTCATACCATAAAATGAAAGAAGAATTAGAAACCATTTAAAATTAGGGCATGCTTACTGTTGGTGGATAAATCAATAATTTCTTAGATTGTCTTACCCATGACTGAAATATTTGTTTTACTTTGTTAGAAGTGACATCAGGGAAGCGGGATGCCAATTGTGCTGTAGTTTCGTCATTTAGTGGAGTTCTTATCTTTTCATATTCAACACGAAGTTGCCATCTAATATTGGAAGCCAAAAATATTCTTTCTTTAAAATTTTTGAAAGTACCCTCTGATCTCATAACCAGTTTGAAAAAATGTGCTCGCACTTCATTTACAAGACACATTTTGTCATGTTCAAATGTATTTCTATACTCCTTATCAACTCCTCTTCCTCATCCTTTTTTTCTCTAATCAAATTTTTCATTTTCCTATGCTTATGTTCCATTGCCTCATTCCTTAACCTTACTAAACTATAAGGATGAGTATCCCTAGTCATCTTAAGAGCATGGGCCCCTTGGATATGCATATAAGGAACCATCTCATCTCCAAAACAACAAGAACAAAACCAAAACCACTCACTAGCAAGGAATCCAATCCTGCAATGATAGTGGATCAAATTTTATATTATGAATGAGATAATACTACCATGCTGAAAAACATAATACTATGAAATTAGTACAAATTGGTGTAGTTTTCCTCATATTCATATTTATCATCCCCTACACACCCTTTCAATTGCACCATGTGGAATTCTTTATAACACTTCCACATCCTCACCAACTTTTTATACTTTTCTTCATATATTAGGCATTCAATAACCTCCAAGCACAACATTTCATTTTACATGATACACTACTTAATTTTCTATTAAAATTGCATAAAAATAAGAGCGAATTTCACTCTTGTGCCATCATAAAATCATCACTTATTGTTAGTCAAGACCCACATTAAAAATATTGGATATGCTAACATAATTATTAAGCCTTTAAAATACCCTCATGTCGAATGAGGATCTTATCTCATGCGGATCCATCTGATTTCCCATATTTAATATCATTGTACTATTGGACTTTATGATGGTATGGTTCCCTGGTCTTACATGCAACACCAATTTTCTCCATCATGTCCCAAATTTGAAAATTTTTCATTTCCTCAATCGCTCTAGTTAGATGAACCTTTTCATAATCTTGTGCAATTTTTAGAATTTCATGAAAAATATCCAAAATAGTTCTAATTCTGGCACGGCGAGCACAATATACAAGGTTGGACATTGAGCCAGGAGTCAGCTGTAATCAGTTGGCAACACATGTTTCACTAGGTATGAGTTAGTTAAATAATAATAATTTCCATTTATAGTAAAGAGATAATTCTGAAAACATGTACCTTTTGATCATTTGTTCTATTCATGAGATAATTTTTGATAATATTCAATTCTCTCCTGCATAAGGCTTGTTGAATGTCTATAATACACTCATCCAACTTTTCTTCCCATCCTTCAATGCTTTGTTCCAAAGCAAGATTCAATTCCTAAAGTTTTAACACAAAGTAAGATTAAGAAATTCATGGCAAGATATCATCAAAAATCAGTATACTTTCAAAAAATATGTAAAACATACTCTGAGCAAGTTCAGTGACATTGCATAAAACTTGGAAATGCTACGAATAGTATCCCCATCTTGAATTTTGATTTTATCTGTAACCATGTGTATAGATTTTTTATGGCATATGCACCAAGGAAAAACATTATTCCCCATTTGAGAAACATTATTATTGCATACTAAACTACATATGGCCACTAGATCATGGCACTTGAACAAATTGACTTCCACTACCCTTCCATCTGGCATGAGGATCCCTTCTTATGAAAGTTTGTTTATCTAATTCATTAAGTTATCCTCATTTGTAGGATCAGAAGCATGTGCTAAAACCTATTTATATTCTTCCTTTCCATCCCATTTTCCAAGGCTTACATAAGTCATAAAGCCACTATCTTCTAGTAACTCAAATAATATCTCACATACCTGCCCACCTCGATCATAATGTACACGAGAGTCAATACCAAGTTTGAAAGAAAAATCAATGAATCTACTTCCAATCCTCTTTTCATATGATCCAACAATAAAGGAAGCATATGAATTTACTTTCTTCACTCTAACTCCATATGTGAGACCGTCATTTCTCTCCTAACACATATCAATATCCACAGCTTCTTTCCTCCACTTTTTCATCTCCTTGGAAACTAAAGTTGTTCTAACCCCTTTCAATACACCATGACGGTCAATCCACTTCAAACATTACAAATCCTTATGGCTCATGCTTGATTAAATAAGTACAGAATCCATATTCCTAGGCATAAAATCATTACATATCTCTTGCATAACAATTGATGAAGGTTTATGAAGCACTCCATCTAGGTGTTCAAGAACATACTAAAATTTAGAATCTTCACTATAATTTTTTCTCATGAAGTACCCAATTCCAGAAATAATGTCATTTTCATCTACATCTTCAAGTGAATTCCCAGAGAACCATCTACCAATTTCCTTAATTTTTGTGTTCCCTTCATTTACTCTGCGGTTACTTAAGACTCAACAAGGATGTCCTTAAGCATTTTCCTGCTAACCTTCTAGTTACATCATATGTAGTTTTATCTATTGAACACACTTCATACATTTTTATTGAATCTTGTACATCTTTAGAATTTTGATTTTCTGTAGGTGCATTTCTATCCATTTGTCCTTCTTCCATTTCTATTGAAGCTTCTACATCTGCAGAATTTTGATTTTCTGTAGTTGCATTTCTATCCATCTCTCATTTAGGAATTTATACTGAATCTTGTACATCTATAGAATTTTGATTTTAAGTAGTTGCATTTCTATCCATTTGTCCTTCGAGAATTTGTACTGAAGCCTACATCGGTAGAATTTTGATTTTTTGTAGGTGCATTTCTATGCATTTGTCCTTCAATCATTTCTACTGAAGCTTGTGCATCTACAGAATTTTTATTTTTTGTAGGTGCATTTCTATCCTTTTTTTCATCAAAGGTAGTTCTTTCAACCATTTCATGACTTCTAGTTGTATCCAACTTCTCAAGGGATGCATGTTCAAATTGTTGTCCACTAGGTAGGACTACACTTTCATTCCCTTAAACTGTAACCGAAGAAAAAGGTAACCTAGGTTGTTGAGAAAAACAACCTTCTATTCTTTGATACAAAGTATTTGTAATGGAATCATCATCAATAGTTGATCTTTGAGGGACATTTCAGACCACATTATGTGAATCATAGTTAAAAGTATGGTTAAGAGTTATATCTTGTACATTACCATTTCCCTCAATTGTAATTGGAGACAAAGGATTCCTAGGTTGTTGAAAAACATTGTTGTTTGTCACACATTTCTTACATACATGACATCTAATTTCAACAATTGCTGCATGATTTCCTGCTATTTGAAGGAAATTCATAGTATTATTTTCTTGTATGGAGTTCTGATCTGTAAGTGCTTGACATCATTGACAGAAAACATGAATAGCAACACTTTTACCCCCAACAGAAGTGAATTGAAGGACAATATCATGTGGGGGTGAAATTGGAATATTATTCAATTCTACTTCCTTGCGTCAACCTCTTTTTCGAGGAATAGTTTTTTGAGATGACTAGTTCGAATGATTTCTTGATGAGTTATTATGGAAAATCAACAAAATAATCAATATTAATACAAAATAGAAAAATAAAAGTATAGGAAGGTGTAAAACAATAAAAAACACCATATCCCATTGATATCACCCAAAAATACTAAAAAGTGAGGGCTAGGCGTGCATTTTACAAACCTAGTCAAATAAAGTTCAAAACAGAAAAATTGAAATTTTCGAAACTTTACTGTACACAAAATAAACATATTTTAAAAATTCTGAAGAAGGTTTTTGTCCATAGTATATATAGCTCCAGATATATGACTTTAGGTTTTGAAAATCACCTCTATAAACATTATGGTGAGCATTTTTCTAAGTCCCATTTTACAGATTTACACTCTGCCTTTAGAAAACAAAATTGTGAATTTAGACATTCTTTTCAATTATGATCAGGCTAGCTATAAATTATGATAATTCATACATGTATAGTACATATATTATGATATAAGTAAAATACTATCTTGAGGTTGTGGGCCTGCTACAAGGTCCTCATGCAAATGTTATGAGACATATCTGGTCTTCATGCAAATATTATGAGACAGATTTGGACATGTGTAAGAACATGGGAAGAAGAAACATATATTCTCCAACTCAAGCCACTTGAAAATACCTAAGGATGGAACTTATGCTTGCATTTTAGTGGACTAAGTGGGCATTTCACACTTACAAGGCATCCTTGCAATGTTTTTGCACAACAGCCGTGTTTTTATCCAAGATTAGAAAACTAGAAGTACAAGAATGTGTAAAACAATAAAAAACACCATATCCAACTCAAATCACCCAAAAATACTAAAAAATGAGTGTTAGGTGTGCATTTTACAGACCTAGTCAAATAAAGTTCAAAACAAAAATATTGTAATTTTCAAAACTTTACTGTACACGACATAAACATATTTAAAAAATTTCAAGAATGTTTTTGTCCATAGTATATATAGCTCTAGGTATATGGCTTTAGGTTTTGAAAATCACTTCTATAAACATTATGGCCAGCATTTTTCTAAGCCTAGTTTTATAGATTTACACTCTGCTTTTACAAAACAAAATTGTAAATTTAGACATTCTTTTCAATTATGACCATGCTACTTATAAATTATGATAATTCATACATGTATAATACATATAGTATGATATAAATAGAATACTATCTTGAGGTTGTGGTCCAGCTACAATATCCTCATGCAAATGTTATGAGACATATCTGGTCTTCATGCAAATATTATGAGATATATTTGGACATGTGTAAGAACATGGGAACAAGAAACATATATTATCCAACTTAAGCCACTAATAATACCTAAGGATGGAACTTATGCTTGAATTTTAGTGTACTAAGCGGGCATTTCACATTTACAAGGTAGCCTTGCAATGTTTTTGCATAGCAGTAACGTTTTTAGCCAAGATTATAAAAATATAAGTACAGTAAGGTGTAAAACAATAAAAAACCCCATATCCAACTGAGATCACCCAAAAATACTAAAAAATGAGGGCTGGGCATGCATTTTATAAAGCTAGTGAAATAGAGTTCAAAAAAAAATAATTGCAAATTTCAAAACTTTACTGTTCAAAAAAATAAACATATTTTTAAAATTCTAAAGTAGTGTTTTGTCCATAGTATATATAGCTCCAGGTATATGGATTTATGTTTTGAAAATCACCTCTATAAGCATTATGGCAGCGATTTTTCTAAGCCTAGTTTTAAAGATTTGCACTTTGCTTTTACAAAACAAAATAGTGAATTTAGACATTCTTTTCGATTATGACCATGCTACTTCTAAATTATGATAATTCATACATGTATAATACATTTAGTATGATTAAAATAGAATACTATCTTGAGGTTGTGAGACTGCAACAAGATCCTCATGCAAATGGTATGAGCCATATCTGGTCTTCATGCAAATACTATGAGACATATTTGGACATGTGTAAGAACATGGGATGAAGAAACATATATTCTCCAACTTAAGCCACTTAAAAATACCTAAGAATGAAACTTATGCTTGCATTTTAGTGGACTAAGCGGTCATTTCACATTTACAAGACAGTCTTGCAATGCTTTTGCATATCATTCATGTTTTTAGACAATATTAGAAAAATAGAAGTTCATGAAGGTGTAAAAAAATAAAAAACACCATATCCAACTGAGATCACTCAAAAATACTAAATAATTAGGGCTAGGCGTGCATTTTACATACCTAGTCAAATAAAGTTCAAAACAAAAAAAATGCAATTTTCAAAACTTTACTGTACACAAAATAAACATATTCTAAACATTTTGAGGGAGGATTTGTATATTTAATTATGTTTTTAAAATCAACTTTATAAACATTATGGCGGTCACTTTTCTAAGCCCATTTTTACAGATTTACACTCTACTTTTACAAAACAAAACTGTGAATTTAGGCATTCTTTTCAATTATGACCATGCTACTTATAAACTATGAAAATTCATACATGTATAATACATATAGTATGAGATAAGTAGGATACTATCCTGGTGCTGTGGCCCCAGGTTGTGACATGCTTTTTTGTAATCCAAGTTTTACATATTTACACTATGTTTCTTACATAACAACTTAGGATTAATTTTAAATTTGAAAAAGATACTTACAAATTACGAATATGTAAATATGCAATGCATAAAGTATGATACACTTTACTATAGTAAAGTCATAATATATGAATAGTCTAGTTTGTTGACTTATTTTAAGTCTACAAATCTCCTTCTATGCAAAAATGACACTGCAGACAGTTTTCGAACCCAAATTGAAAAATTATATGTACACTAAGGTGGAAAATAGTAAACCACACCATTTCCAACTTAAATCACTGAAAAATAATCAATAGTGATGGTTAGGTAGGCATTTTATGAACATAGTAAGACTTGGTTCCAAACATAAAATTTGTTATTTTGTCAAATTAAATGTGGGCAAATGAAACATAGATTTAGGAAACTGAAAGATGTTTTCTTCAAACATATAGTTGTCTTCAATTCCATAGTATTACATTAAATTAATAATAAATGTATGGACTATGGAATTCATTTTGTTCAGCCCATTTTTGTAGATTAACACTCTATTTTTAACATAACAAATTAGGATTTTAGTGATTAATTTCAATTTCACCGAAATACTTACAAATTATGAGTAAGTATATGTTTAATACCTATACTATGATAATATTTATTATGATAAATTCATGCTATCTTCACGGTCAAATTTTTTTATGTAATGATTTTAAGACTAAAAATCCCACGCTCTGTAAAAATGCATACAGCAGGCACTTTTTGAACCAAAATAAAAACTAGTTGTAGAACATGGAAATATTTATAAATTCATGAAGATGATGTACAAAATACAATGTCAAAAACCAAGTGAAAGACAAATTGAAAGAAAAATTAAACAAAAATGTCAAAATCCAAGAGAAAGATAAATTAAATGTAATGTCCCTCTTACCCATTGATGCCAATATGTGCGGAAAAGGGGTAAATATTTGTTTCTTTATTACTACAAAGGGGTCCAACCTGTTAGCAGAAAACTTTACAAGAAATTTCATATCTAATATGTCAAAAACCACATGCATTGAAAAAATAATCATTTGAGGATTCCCTTTAAGGTAGTTCACAATGTGTCATCATAATTGTGCCCTGAAAATGGCTTACTATGCATACCATATAATAGTTAGTTAACAGTAACATTTTTATTATCTATTTATAGTATTACCTTCCATTTGCACAACAAGATCGTATGTACATAAGAATACCATGGAGAAAGTAAAACATCCAGTCACATCACATAGAGACACAATTAGAACGTCTTGAGCGAAACATGAAAGAGATACAGGAGTACGTGGTTGTAATGTCTCCCAAACATACGAATGGAATTTTTGAAAGACTCTTCAAATTTTGTTTTAGGGTTTATGAGTGGTAAAGTTCAATCATTTAAAATAAATCATACTTATGTGTTGCTTTTCTAGATTGTACATAGATGTATTTATTTTGAAAAGAATGATGCTCAGATGCAGCTTTGACTATCGACATTAGTTTCAATGATTCACATGTCAATGTAAATAAATGTAATCCCATATCCAGTCTTTAGGTTTCATACACCAGAAGTAATGGATGCTCAATGTGAAACTTGTACTTAGTATTTTCATGCAAGTATAACATCAACATACTTTTACTTTTGTTCTGCTCATTCCATAAATTACCACTATATTTCTACAATCAATTACTACATTAGATGCATGAATATTGAAAACATTTAAGTATCACAATTCCTTGAATAAAATTCATGAAAATAAATACCATAAATAAAGAGACACCATATACGTGGTTCACCCCTAACTCGGGGTTACGTCCACCAACCGTTTAGATTTTCTATTAAGTTCTTCAACCAAGGTTACAAAAGTACATTCTAATACCACATATTTTCCACGATACCAAGGTCAAAACCAGAACATGAGTAGAAGGCTGTAACATTTATCCCAATACATGGATACCACCTACTTCTACTTATTTCCAGTCTTTCTTGGAACGTTAAATAGAATACGGTTCTCAGGAAACATTAAAAGGTATTAACCTACAGAACAAGAAATTTCTGAAATGTACTATTCAACGTGGGAATTCACAAGACAGTAAATTCTTAGGATGAGGTTTTCTCCCTACCAATTGCTTAAGCGTATTAAACATTTGGTAACTTATAGCGAGATGTAAATCCTAATTTGCAGCTTGCCAATCCAAAAAGTAATACACAAATTACACAAATTTCATATATATATATACAGTCCCCATCCTCAACAACTCCAGAGACATAGATAAGAATTCAAAATTAGCACTTTGTAATATCTCATCCTCGCTAGTATTTTCATTCTCTATGTGCATTGTAAACCTCTATGCCTACTTTACGTGTTAAGCAGTTAATAATTTATGCTTACATCCCCCCATTGTCTATCTGAAATATGTAGCTCACTAGCAGAGATTTCTAGTCATGTGTCTGTCCCTATGTCAGGATGAGCTAAGCGGAAAGCCTAAAACACATGAGCCTAACACCAGCATGATGTGGGAGGTTGCTGCCTCTATTTTGCAAGATAAGACTTACACTAGTGTATACTATGTGTTGTATGTTAACAAGTGTCGATGGAACTCTACATTTAAAGAATCCCTGGGCAACGTACAATAGTTGTAACAATATTACACATTATGCACTCGATATCCTAAATTCCATTTCAGATTATGTCCCTACCAAAAATTAATCCCCTAATGGATACTCATGTATATTAGTGACCAGCTCTGTAGGTTGCAACACGGGATGATATTAATTTACCTTCTATGATGAATAAATCAGTTCAAAAGGCCATCACTGACTGGTAATGTGATTCCCAATTGCAGGTGATGTATTTGCAGTTTTGGGATGTCGTATTATGTGATGCCTTTTGCGGCTTCCGATTTTTGCAAGTTGTTTTATTCTGCAATGTAGGGTGCTATGCTAGGGTGCAACCAAGAAAAATTGCAAGGAAAAAGAAGTCTGTACGTAGTCTATCTCCAAGGAAAAATGCAATACAACATAGTTTATATCGAAGATAATTCGTGTTCTATATACAGTCTATCCCCAAGGCAAATCGCAGTCTATACGCAGTCTATATCCAAGGAAAAAATCCAAGACAAAGGTAGTCTATACTAAATTCAAATCGCATTCCATACACAATTTATACACAAGGTAAAAATGCAAGACAAACTCACTCTATACCAAAGTCAAATTGCATTCCATACACAGTTTATACCCAAGGTAAAAATGCAAGACAAACACACTCTATACCAAACTCAAATCGCATTCCATACACAATTTTTACCCAAGGTAAATCACAGTACAAAATGCAGTCCAATAAATCATCGAAACAACAAAGGTACCTTTGAACTTTTCAGCGCAGAGAAAGTGAATAAAGGAGGTAGAATCAGTCTTCTTCTCCTCAGCAATTTGCCCATACATGTGCCTTTAAACAATCTATTTATGTAAGAATCGTTTATTTAGAAAAGGAAAATCTCATAACTTTCGTTCCAAAGGATGAAAGTGGTAGTCCTCCCTCTCTCTCAACGGAACGTCCCTGTGACGAGGGTTCATCCTTCCTATCCAATCCTTCTTTTGGAAATGGAAGTCATACAGATAACCGGACGGCTTCCATTCTTCCTTGCCAAGACAAGGAGTTGTCCTTCCCTTTATCATAACGATAAATCCTCAACCAAGCCACTGGTTAGCGCATGAGAGGAGCTCTCCTCTTCCTCCTTCATATTTTCTCCAAGATTCCCCTCCCTCCAGGTGCATAAATCACTCCAAAAGAAAACAGTACGTGGAGTACAGTCCCTTGGAAGAATGAAGAGAGTCGCCCCATACACCAGCCGAGCTCTTCCTTAGGGTGTAGAGACTCCTTGCAGGAGGATGCCAAGTTTTTTTCTCCCCCCGGATCCCCCTTTGGCTTGCCCCCACAACGAGGATTTCTTCCCCTCCCCACCCTAGCACTTCCATGATTGGTGCTTACGGATTCCCGTAACGCCCCCACAATGGGCGTTTAGTCAAGGTAAATAATTAATGCCTCCAAAATTGGTGACCTCAAAATAGGGCATTCAATGTATATTACCTTAAAATCAGCAATAACGCCTCCTCAATATTCGACGCAATTCCAAGCGTTTTTAATAACACCTCCATAGTTAATTTCTTATAACCCGAGGTTGAATCAATTGGTGTTGATCTTTCTCCACCAATAAATAATCATATACCATAATTCTATTGCTATTGTTTTCTTTTATGTTCTTCATAATCTATAATATATATATATATATATATAATTCCCCCTTTTTATAGTCTGTGACTAATATCTATATGTAAGAGGGATTAGTCTCACATATAGGGCTGCATTATTATATGTATGTTCTACAT
>LPNX010261125.1:52471-151029 GCA_001517045.1 Pseudotsuga menziesii | reverse complement strand
CCCATATATATGTTTATTATTTTCCATTATTATCTATCTATCTATCTATCTATCTATCTATATATATATATATATATATGGATCCACTATTATATGTATGCTCTACATATAGTGTATGTATGTAACAGTGTAACCTTAGGTTTTCAACTTACAATGTATATCACAAATATATATATATATATATGGATCCAATACTATATGTATGCTCTACATATAATGTATGTACGTAGGAGGTTTTGCATTACCATGTAATGCTATGACATCATATGTTCAACATACAATAAACATCACAAATATATATATAGGCCTCCAATCTATATATTATTCTCCATTATTATGTATGTAGTGTTCTACATATAATATATTTATGTATTTATGCGATTTGTTTCACCATGTGATGTCCCATGATTATAGGTCACATTACATGTTCTATAAATAATAGATATCTCAAATGTATGTCTCTATCATACATATTATGTTCTTCATTGTTATAACAATGTTAGAATGTATCAAGTGTCCTTGATTAACTTGCGGTGGGAATAACCTCATTGTGGTGAGCATTTTTCTATTCCTCTAGGACGAATTTATGTTTCATTTTCTATTTTTACAATTCTTATTAGCTCTTAGTTCTTCAAGGAGGGAGGGGGATGTTACATCCTTTCCCCCTAGAATTAACACAATCCTCGGTGTTACTTGTTCGTCATCCTTGACCTTACTGGCCCTCTTCGCTTATGTTCACATTTTGGTGACCGAAAATCCAATTCTGCTTCTTAACCTCTTCTTTGCCAGACCTACGAAGACTATCATCAGAACTTACATACTTTAATATTTATAAGAATGAGGACTGCATTATGTTTCCCAACTTGAAGCACTACATAGATTTGCATCCTATCGACAACAATGTATAACCAATAATTCAACACAATTTAGTTTCATCTTTCCTTCACATTTACACATTAAGACATGTAAACGTTTAATGACTTGGAAAGCTGCTAACACATCTTTCATTTTTTTTTTTTAACTTTCCCTGGAGTTCCTTTTTACCAATTTTTGGGTGGACTTACATCTATTTCTGAGGTTACTCTCCCTTTTGACCACTAGTCAAAAAATTTCCTCCTCAGCGAGATCAGACAGCATCTCGTCTTCCAGATGTCCAGTTTTTCCTAGGTCTTTTCTTGCCACACCATGTGCCTAACGCCAATGTGCTCATGTGAAAATCGCTTTCCTAACACCATTGTGCTCTTGTGGCGTACATGCATAACACCGATGTGTTCATGCGGCAATCACTTGCCTAACACCATGGTGCTTCCGCAGCATGCAAAAATTTTCTTTGTTCATATTTAGTATGGATTTCACCTTACTAATCATAATACACACTCCTTGGTGCTTCACATGACTTTTACCGTCATTGTCCTGACTCATGAGTCAGCTATACGATTAGTCAGGCAGTTGTCAATAACTATAAATTTTATTAACTAGTCATAAGTTGCAGTGATTTAATCATCACTTATGAGTTATATAACCCTGTAAATTATCCACGAAATCATTCCTTACATATTTCTCAGCAATTTGAGTGCAACTTATTTATGCAGGCGGATTTTATATATTGAAGTGCACGTCGATTGCAACACTAGTCATAATCTTGGTGAGGCCTGTAACGTCAGTATAAAAACCACATTATCCATAGTTAAAGCATTGGTTTATAAAATCTTGAAATTCAACAATCTATAATCAAGATTTCTTAACCTCATTATTTAAGGGGGCGAATCTTTTTACTACCAGTCAATCCCGACTGATAGTGTTCTTAACATATCCTAAAGTGTGAGTGTATAAGCTTATGCAACATTCATCAACTCAAATATCATTAACTTTAGACATCCTTACCCATCTGTTGTTTGGATAATTACTGTGGAGGAACATTCCATCTTTATGCCACATTTATGTGTGGCAAGCTAGGGACATAGGTATTCTGATAACATCAGTAATTCCAAGTGAGCTACTTACCATCATTTCATGCCTTAGCCACTTATGCTAGGTCAGATGACATTCTTGTTCATCCAATATGAGTCTGTATATTTAGTGCAATATAACGAGAAGCATTATCTATTTTATGCACAAGATACTTTACCATTCTCTTTGGCTACACTCTAGCCAAATTTTATAGGTACTCTAGTTAATTTGCATTCAATTATTCAGTTATGGTCCTGCTGGGACTTCCACAATTCATCACCTGCAAAAATCCCAATGCTCTGTGAGTCACGATAACATACATGTAATGTAATTTCAAACATTAAAATGTCGTAATACCAAATCGACACATTCCTTCTTCCGGATCCTAGAAAACACAACTTTCATATCTCTAGGTGTACTTGATGTTTCATGCCTACTCGTTCAACACCATATCCATGTGGTAACTCGATATTCCTCATGCTCCATACCTTATCATCAGGGTATGTCTACCTAATCCCTATAGACCTAAGTGACTTACATTATACATCCAACATAACTTGATGTTCTATTGCATGTATAGACTATCTCGAAAGATTCTATAATTAGTTACTATACTAGATTTTTTTCCAAAACTTTTTATAAGTATATTCTAAACACAACAAATTATTGAAGCTATGGTTTCCAAAATTTTAATATAACTAATCAACTGTTATCCTCTTGGTAACCTTCCATAATAAGCGAGGAATCATATAGACTTTAGATGTTACCATTTCTACTAAGTATTTCATTTTTGTGTTGTTAGAATAATCAACCCATAGTATTTACCCACTTAGACATTATTTCATTTATTTTGTCTTATTTGCCTAGTCCATGAGTCCCACCATGTGCAAGTTGCTAATTGCCTATCCATAGAGGTCAAACTTGCCATATTTGACTCATGTGGTGCCCTTGAGAGATTTAGGAATCAAATTTGCTTTATTCCTGGCCTCCTAGGCGCCCATCTGCTTTTTCTGCTTTATTCCCTGCTTTTTCAGTGTTTTAAGGCACATAGGAAAGCAAGACTAGGTGAGGTGAATCAGCTTTGTTGCCTCTTCCTCCTCCACTCATTCCTCCATGCTTTTGCATGTATGAGCTGCCATTTGACCACTCTTTAGCTTGCCCATGCGCCCTTGCTAATTCGTGGGGTCCTTGATAGATTTGGGATCAGCTTTTTACACCTATGGGGGATTTGCCTATTTTGGGTAAGCCTGCTTTATGCTAGATTTGGATGCTTCCTCATGCATTCAATTTGCTCATGTATTCTATATATTCAGCAGCCTATGTTATTACAGGGTTGGCTATGGTACACTTAGTTAATATAATTTTGTGTTACAGCTCCATATTCAGTCTCCATTGTTGATAATTTGCATGATCAATTGTTAATTGCTGTGAGTGAAATTAATCTACTGCAGGCCTGAATTTCTACATGTGTCTCGTCCTCAGGTGATGCTGCTTCTTGTAACCATGCGCACCTGCATTATTTGCTCACAAATTCTTGCCCAAAAATAAAAGGTTGCATCTTACCCTCATAAACAAAATATATGATAACATGATCCTATATGACTGCAACAAAAATATACTCGTGTATCATATCAAGGCTTTACTTCCTCTTCAATATCTTTTCTTGATGTGTAAATATTTTGCACTTAATCTTACTAAACACAATTTCAACTAGTACTTCACTCATCGATACGTATGTAAAAAAACATAATTATATATTGATTAGAGTTGTTGCGACAATCCTAATAGTGTCTTCATTCTCTCATTCCTCAATTTAAACCAATAACCTTTACTGCATTTCAGTGCATGCATCTAACTTCATGCAGTACACATATTTCTCAGGAAAAAAACCCTTGCAGAGAGTTTAGCAATATTTCCTTTTATAGCGTGCATTATAATATCACATAGTTTACAACATACCTACATGTCGATGGGTCCATTAGGTCTGAGCATTGTTACTTTGCTATGATACCATATGTAATGTCCCTCTTAGCCCTTGATGCCAATATGTGTGGAAAAGGGGTAAATCTTTGTTTCTTTATTACTACAAAGGGGTCCAACCTGTTAGCAGCAAACTTTAAAAGAAATTTCATATCCAATATGTCAAAAACCACATGCATTGAAAAAATCATTTAAGGATTCCCTTTAATGTAATTCACAACGTGTCATCATAATTGTGCCCTGAAAATGGCTTACTATGTATACCATACAATAGTAAGTTAACAGTAACATTTTTATTATCTCTTTACAGTGTTACATTCCATTTGCACAACAGGATCATATTTACAGAAGAATACCATGGATAAAGTAAAACAGACAGTCACATCACACAGAGACACAATTAGAACGTCTTGAGCAAAACATGAAAGAGATACAGGAGTACGTGGTCGTAATCTCTCCCAAACGTACGAATGGAATTTTTGGAAGACTCTTCAAATTTTCTTTTAGGGTTTATGAGTGGTAAAGTTCAATCCCTTAAAATCAATCATACCTATGCGTTGCTTTTCTAGATTGTACATAGATATATTTCTTTTAAAAAGAATGATGCTCAGATACAGCTTCGACTATCGACATTAGTTTCAATGATTCACATCTCAATATAAATAAATGTAATCCCATATCCAGTCTTTAGGTTCCATACACCAGAAGTAATGGATGCTCAATGTGAAACTTGTACTTAGTATTTTCATGCAAGTATAACCACAACATACTTTTACTTTTGTTATGCTCATTCCATAAATTACTACTATATTTATACAATCAATTACTACATTAGATGCATGAATATTGAAAACATTTAAGCATCACAATTCCTTGAATAAAATTCACAAAAATTAATACCATAAATAAAGAGACACCATATACGTGGTTCACCCCTAACCCAGGGTTATGTCCAGCAACCGTTCATATTTTCTATTAAGTTCTTCAACCAAGGTTACAAAAGTGCATTCTGATACCACATCTTTTCCGCAATACCTAGGTCAAAACCAGAACATGAGTAGGAGGTTGTAACATTTATCCCAATACATGGATACCACCTACTTCTACTTATTTCCAGTCTTTCTTGGAACGTTAAATAGAATACAGTTCTCAGGAAACATTAAAATGTATTAACCTACAGAACAAGAACTTACTGAAATGTATTGTTCAATATGGGAATTCTCAAGATGAATAAATCGGTTCAAAAGGACATCACTGACTGGTAATCCGATTCCCAATTGCAGGTGATGTATTTGACATTTTGGGATGTCATATTATGTGATGCCTTTTGTGGCTTTTTTTTTTTGCAAGTTGTTTTATTCTGCAATATAGGATGTTGCGCTAGGGTACAACCAAGAAAAATCGCAAGGCAAAAGCAGTTTGTACGTAGTCTATTTTCAAGGAAAAATGCAAGACAACGCAGTTTATACCGAAGATAATCCATGTTCTATATACAATCTATCCCTAAGGAAAATCACAGTCTATACACAGCGTATATCCAAGGAAAAAATGCAACACAAACGCAGTCTATACCGAAGTCAAATCGCATTCCATACACAGTTCATACCCAAGGTAAAAACGCAAGACAAATGCAGTCTATACCGAAGTCAAATCGCATTCCATACATAGTTTTTACCCAAGGTAAAAATACAAGACAAACATAGTCTATACCAAAATCAAATCGCATTCCATACACAATTTATACCCAATGTAAATCGGAAGACAAAACGCAGTCTAACAAATCATCGAAACAACACATGTACCTTTGATCTTTTCAGTGCAGCGAAAGTGAATAAAGGAGGTAGAATCGGTCTTCTTCTCCTCAGCAATTTTCCTTTACATGTTCCTTTAAAAAATATATTTATGTAAGGATCACTGATTTAGAAAAGGAAAATCCCATACCTTTTTTTCCAAAGGATGAAAGTGGTAGTCCTCCCTCGCTCTTAATGGAATGTCCGTGTGACGAGGGTTCATCGCTACTGTCCAATCCTTCTTTTGGAAATGACTGTCATATAGATAATCGGACGGCTTCCATTCTTCCTTGCCAAGACAAGGAGTCGTCCCTCCCTTTATCATAACGATAAATCCTCAACCAAGACGCGGGTTAGTGCATGAGAGGATCTCTCCTCTTCCTCCTTCGTATTTTCTCCCAGATTCCCCTCCCTCCAGGTGGATAAATCACTCCAAAATAAAATAGTACATGGAGTACAATCCCTTGGAAGAATGAAGAGAGTCGCCCCCAACACCAGCCGAGCTCTTCTTTAGGGTGTGGAGACTCCTTACAGGAGGATGCCAAGTCTTTTTCTCCCTTCGGGTCCCCCTTTGGCTTGCCCCCACAGTGAATATTTATTCTCCTCTGCGCCCTCGCGCTTCCATGATTGGTACTTACAGATTCCCATAACGCCCCCACAATGGGTGTTTAGTCAAGGTAAATAATTAATGCCTCCAAAATTGGCGACCTCAAAATAGGGCATTCAACGTATATTAGCTTAAAATCAGCAATAACGCCTCCTCAATATTCGACGCAATTCCACGCATTTTTATTAACGCCTCCATAGTTAATTTATTATAACCCGAGGTGGAATCAATTGGTGTTGGTCTTTCTACACCAATAAATAATCATATACCATAATTCTTTTGCTATCATTTTCTTTTATGTTCATCATAAACTATAATATATATATATATATATAGAGAGAGAGAGAGAGAGAGAGAATTCCCCTTTTTTATAGTCCCTACTAATATCTATATGTAAGAGGGATTAGTCTCACATATAGGGCTGCATTATTATATGTATGTTCTACATACAGTCTACGTACGTAGGAGGTCTGCACTATCATGTAACATTGTAACATTAGGTGTTCAACTTACAATGTATATCACAAATATATATATATATGCGTCAAATATATATATTTATTATTCTCCATTATATATATATATATATGGATCCACTATTAGATGTATGCTCTACATATAATGTATGTACGTAGGAGGTTTTTGCATTACCATGTAATGTTGTGACATCATATGTTCAACATACAATAAAAATCACAAATATATATATAGGCCTCCAATATATATATTATTCTCCATTATTATGTATGTAGTGTTCTACATATAATATATTTATGTATGTATGCGATTTGTCTCACCATGTGATGTCCCATGATTATAGTTAACACTACATGTTTTATAAATAATACATATCTCAAATGTATAGCTCTGTCATACATATTATGTTCTTGATTGTTATAATAATGTTATATTGTCTCAAGTGTCCTTGATTAACTTCCGGTGGGAGTAACCTCATTGTGGTGAGGGTCTTTATATTCCTCGAGGACGCATTTATGTTTCATTTTCTATTTTTACGAGTCTTAGTAGCTCTTAGGTATTCAAGGTGGGAGGGGGATGCTACATCATTTCCCCCTACAATTAACACTGTCCTTGGTGTTACTTGTTTGTCATCCTTGACCTTACTGGCCCTCCTCGCTTATGTTCACATTCTGGTGATCGAAAATCCAATTCTGCTTCTTAACCTCTTCTTCACTAGACCTACAAACACTATCATCAGAACTTACATACTTTAATATTTATAAGAATGAGGGCTGCATTATGTTTCCCAACTTGAAGCACTACATAGATATGCATCCTATCGACACCAATGTATAACCAATAATTCAACACAATTTAGTTTCATCTTTCCTTCACATTTACACATTAAGACCTGTAACCATTTAATGACTTGGAAAGCTGCTAACACATCTTTCATTTTTTTTTTTTTTTTTTAACTCTCCCTAGAGTTCCTTTTTACCAATTTTTGGGTGGACTTACATCTATTTCTGAGGTTACTATCCCTTTTGACCACTAGTCAAAAATTTTCCTCCTCGGGGAGATCAGATAGCATCATGTCTTCCAGATGTCCAGTTTTTCCTAGGTCTTTTCTTGCCACACCATGTGCCTAACACCAATGTGCTCACGCGACAATCGCTTTCCTAACACCATTGTGCTCTTGCGGCATACATGCCTAACACCGATGTGTTCACGCGGCAATCACTTGCCTAACACCATGGTTCTCCCGCAGCATGCAAAATTTTTCTTTGTTCATATTTAGTATAGATTTCACCTTACTAATCATAATACACACTCCTTGTTGCTTCCCATGACTTTTACCGTCATTGTCCCGAATCATGAGTCGGCTATACAGTTAGTCAGGCATCTATCAATAATTCAAAATTTTATTAACTAATCATAAGTTGCAGTGGTTTAATCATCACTTATGAGTTATATAACCCTGTAAATTATCCAAGAAATCATTCCTTACATATTTCTCAGCAATTTGAGTGCAACTTGTTTATGCAGGCAGATTTTATATATTGTAGTGCACGTCGATTGCAACACTGGTCATAATCTTGGTGAGGCCTGCAATGTCAGTATAAAAACCAAATAATCCATAGTTAAAGCGTTGGTTTATAAAATATTGAAATTTGACAATCTATAATCAACATTTCTTAACCTCATTATTTAAGGGTGCGATTATTTTTACTACTAGTCAATCTCGACAGACAGTTTTCTTAACATATCCTATAGTGTGAGTGTATAATGTTATGCAACATTTATCAATTCAAATATCAATAACTTTAGACATCTTTACCCATCTGTTGTTTGGATAATTACTGTGGAGGAACATTCCATCTTTATGCCACATTTATGTGTGGCAAGCTAGGGACATGGGTATTCTGATAACATCAGTAATTCCACGTGAGCTACTTAGCATCATTTCACAGCTCAACCACTTATATTAGGTCATATGACGTTCTTGTTCATCCAATATGAGTCTCTATATTTATTGCAATATAACGAGAAGAATTATCTATTTTATGCACAAGATACTTTACCGTTCTCTTTGGCTACACTCTAGCCAAATTTCATAGGTACTCTAGTTAATTTGCATTCAATTATTCAGTTATGGTCTCGCTGCGACTTCCACAATTCATCACCTACAAAATTACCAATTCTCTGTGAGTCACCATAACATACATCTAATGTAATTTCAAAAATAAAAATGTCATAATCCCTAATCAACACATTCCTTCTTCCAGATCCTAGAAAACACAACTTTCATATCTCTAGGCGTACTTGATGCTTCATGCCTACTCACTCAACACCGTATCCATGTGGTAACTTGATATTTCTCCTGCACCATAGCTTATCATCAAGGTATGTCTACCTAATCCCTCTAGACCTAAGTGACATACATTATACATCCAACATAACTTTATGTTCTAGTGCATGTATAGACTATCTCGAAAGATTCTATAATTAGATACTATACTATAAGTTTTTCCAAATTTTTTTATAAAGTATATTCTGAACAAAATAAATTATTGAAGCTATGGTTTCCAAAATTTTAATAGAACTAATCAATTTTTATCATCTTGGTAACCGTCCATAATCAGCAGGAAATCATACAGACTTCAGACGTTAGCATTTCTACTAAGGATTTCATCGTTGCGTCTCATCCTCAGGTGATGCTGCTTCTTGTAACCATGCGCACCTGCATTATCTACTCACAAATTCTTTCCCAAAAATAAAAGGTCACATCTTACCCTCATAAACAAAATATATGATAACATGTTCCTATCTACCTGCAGCAAAAATATACTCGTGTATCATATCAAGGCTTTACTTTCTCTTCAATATCTTTTCTTGATGTGTAAATATTATGCACTTAATCTTACTAAACACAATTTCAACTGGTACTTCATTCATTAATACGTATGTAAACCAACATAAGTATATCTTGCTTAGAGTTGTTGCGACAAGCCTAATGGTGTCTTCGTTCTCTCATTCCCCAATTTAAACCAATAACCTTTCTTGTATTTTAGTGCATGCATCTAACTTCATGCATTACACTTATTTCTCAGAAGAAAAAAAAACTGTGCATAGAGTTCAACAATATTTCCTTTTATAGCGTGCATTATAATATCACATAGTCAAATCACATAGTTCACAACATACCTGCATGTCAATGAGTCCATTAGGTCCGAGCGTTGTAACTTTTCTCTGATACCATATGTAATGTCCCTCTTAGCCCTTGATGCCAATATGTGCGGAAAAGGGGTAAATCTTTGTTTCTTTATTACTACAAAGGGTTTCAACCTTTTAGAAGCAAACTTTACAATAAATTTCATATCCAATATGTCAAAAACGATGTGCATTGAAAAATTAATCATTGGAGGATTCGATTTAATGTAGTTCACAACGTGTCATCATAAGTGTGCCCTGAAAATAGCTTACTATGCATACCATAGAACAATAAGTTAACAGTAACATTTTTATTATCTCTTTACAGTATTACCTTCCATTTGCACAACAAGATCGTATGTATAGAAGAATACCATGGAGAAAGTAAAATATCCAGTCACATCACATAGAGACACAATTAGAACGTCTTGAGCGAAACATGAAAGAGATACAGGAGTACGTGGTTGTAATGTCTCCTAAACATATGAATGAAATTTTTTGAATACTCTTCAAATTTTGTTTTAGGGTTTATGAGTGGTAAAGTTCAATCATTTAAAATCAATCATACCTATCCATTGCTTTTCTAGATTGTACATAAATGTATTTATTTTGAAAAGAATGATGCTCAGATGCAACTTCGACTATTGACTTTAGTTTCAATCATTCACATGTCAATGTAAATAAATGTAATCCCACATCCAGTCTTTAGGTTCCATACACCAGACGTAATGGATGCTCAATGCGAAACTTGTACTTAGTATTTTCATGCAAGTATAACCACAACATACTTTTACTTTTGTTCTGCTCATTCCATAAATTACCACTATATTTCTACAATCAATTACTACATTAGATGCATGAATATTGAAAACATTTAAGTATCACAATTCCTTGAATAAAATTCACGAAAATAAATACCATAAATAAAGAGACACCATATAAGTGGTTCACCCCTAACCCGGGGTTATGTCCACCAACCGTTCAGATTTTCTATTAAGTTCTTCAACCAAGGTTACAAAAGTGCATTCTGATACCACATCTTTTCCACAATACTGAGGTCAAAACCAGAACATGAGTAGTAGGTTGTAAAATTTATCCCAATACATGGATCCCACCTACTTCTACTTATTTCCAGTCTTTCTTGGAACCTTAAACAAAATATGGTTCTCAGGAAACATTAAAAGGTATTAACCTATAGAACAAGAACTTGCTGAAATGTATTGTTCAATGTGGGCATTCACAAGACAGTAAATTCTGAAGATGAGGTTTTCTCCCTACCATGTGCTCAAGGGTATTAAACATTTGGTATCTTACAGTGGTATGTAACTCCTAATTTGTAGCTGGCCAGTCAAAAACATAATACAGAAATCACACAAATTCATATATATATATATAGTCCCTATCCTCAACAACTCCAGAGACATAGATAAAAATTCAAAATTATCACTCTGCAATATCTCATCCTCGCAAGTATTTTCATTCTCTGTGTAAGATCCCCCTCCCACCTTGAAGAGCCAAGAGCGACTACGACTCATAAAAATAGAAATTAATCATAACTGCATCCTAGAGGAATGGAAAACCCTCACCACAGTGAGGTTACTCCCACCTCAAAATAAATCAAGGGCACTTGAGACATTCTTCTTTGAAGAACATTATATGTATGGCTGGGATATACATCTGGGATATGTATTATCTAGATAAAATATAATGTTACCCATAATTTGGGACATCACCTCGTGAAACAATCGCATATGTATATAATATTATATGTATGTAGAACACTACGTTTATAATAAAGAAGAACATATAAATATATATATATATATATATATAGGTATATGTATATGTTGGAGATGTGTGTGTGTGTGTGTGTGTATATATGAGTAGAACATGTAAGGTTAGATATAACCAATGGAAGGCTATATGGAGAACCAAAACCTCATATATATAATGGTGGAACCCTATATTGAAGAATTATATATATAGGTTGGAGACATACATATATTGACATTGTATGTTGAACTTATAATGTTACAACATTTTAATGCAAGAACCTTCCACCTACCTACATGACATGAGAGAAGATATATATAGAACCATACATGTATATATTGGTGTTTATGGAAAATAGTGCATATATGCTAAAGACATATATTGGGATATGTATATTNATATATGTATGTATGTATTTGGGTATATTGGAGAATAGTACATGTTAAAGATATATAGTTGTGATATATGATGCATGTAGTACATACAAAGTGAAGCAAACCACATGCGCACATATATTTTATATATATACATGTACAACACACATACATTATTTCAGCATTTATAATGGAGCTAATTCCTCCTGCAGAAGGATATTAGTAGAAGTTATATATATATTTAGATATCAGTAGAAATTATAGAAAGGAGAATTCTATATATGACATAGATTACTAATTCCTCCTGCAGAAAGATATTAGTAGAAGTTATATATATATATTTAGATATCAGTAGAAATTATAGAAAGGAGAATTCTATATATGACATAGATTACGAAGAACATAAAGGAAAAAGGATAGTAAAAGAATTATGGTGTCGGGTTATAACAAGAGGCGTTATTAAAGTGCCTGGACTTGCATAAAAAATTGAGGAGGCATTATGGCTGATTCTTAGCTAATAAACGTTGAGCGTGAATGCCTTAATTATTTGGTCACTAAGCCATTAATTATTTTACCTTGACCGTATGCCCATTGTGGAGGCATTACTGGAATCCATGAGCTGAAATATTGGAATCCCATGGGCGGCGAAGGGAAATAAAAATCCTCTCCATAGAGTTAGAAAGGGGGAGGGGTCAAAAAAAATATGGCCTGAGGAAATACCAGCGATGTTGGAGAGACTCCCAAAGAATCTGCTCCTGGCAAGCTACGAGAGCCTCAACAAAAGAAAAACTCCAGATCCTGCGAACTGGGCGTGACACTTAGATGGAAGATTTTACCACATTTTCCTCAAGTCGGAATTGATCCACCTTGCCTTCGGTTGTGCTCAAGTCGTGAGTAGCTGATAGGTAGGTCTGCGTCTTGCCTTTACACAAGTGAATATAGCCTTGCCAGTTAATTATGGTAGGATAACCTACACTTTGCTGTGGATTGTTGGCCTGATATTACACACAGACTTGGAAAATGTTCATAGTGTTATATTGCATTATAGAATTGTTTACTGCTGTATATTTTAGAGGGTTTTTTGTTTGAGCCTAAGATTTATTTGGTTTCTGGAAATCTTTGGCTGAATTAGTTACTGTTTTATTTAAATTTAGAGAGAGTTCTTTTCCTGAAGAATCGATAAATTATTCAATCCCTGGCATGGGATAAAGATCTGCGCTCGACTCTAGCTCGATTTTTCTCTGCATTCTATAAAGGAAACAATTTTTCTCCTTGGATGTCTTGCCTGGAATTTCGATGAGATACCGTGAACTTAACCTCTTGACTATCAACCCCTCTTTTAATATGATTATTGCCAGGATTTTTCCCTTGAACTGGTTTATCTTGGCCAAGGATAGAAGGACGTAGGATGGAGAACCTGTACGGTATTTCTCCTCCTTGACGTTGTACGATGGGTTTGAAGTCTTTACCATCATATTATCACTGATTTATTCCCACATCGGTCTCTTGGTTTTGATTCCCAGACCCATAAAACTTACACTTGCACATGATTCCTTATTTGTTTGCATACAAATCTGGCAGATCAGTTAAGAAGCGTATGCATTATTTTTTCTGTGGGTGCCGCGTAGGGACCTTTGCAGATTGAAAAGCACTTTCGGCTTCTGAAAAATATATGTACTTCATTTAGGGAATGATACCATGAGTCGTATAGCCTAGAGGACTTTTCCTTATTTACTTTTAAAAGAATATATTTTCTCATGCTCACTATCCCTCAAAGAGGGAGTCATATCTTTTGAAAGATCATCGCACAGCTCCATTGTGGTCACAGGCTTTTGATCCGGTGTGTTCCTGCATTTGTACTGAAGATCTAAAATATTGTTTATACCTGCGTTTGTAAGAGTGCCGGTGGATTTTGTTTATTGCCTGCATAAGGCACCGATTGCTTACTTCTAGCGTTGGCTTGGTTTATAAAACATGATCCTTAATTAATGCTTTGTTTTATACTACCAACACTGGTTGATTACATACCCAGATGCCTGCATTTACATAATATGAGTGCTAGGAATTGAATCATAGCTCATGATTCCTGAAATGTGTAAATATAATCTTATGCTTTGATTTGATAAACTAGGTCAGGGATCGATTTAAGCTGTGAAAACCTTTGGCCTGTTAAAACTCAGAGATGATAGTTCATATCGTTGAAAACGTTTTGATAGGATCATTTTTTTTAAATGTGAGACTATCATGCATTTGTCTGGGAATGGATCTAGTTTTTTTTTTATTGCAGAATATGTATTACTCCTTTTATTTGGGTGATATCCCTTCCCAGAGGATCGACCCTCTTTTATACGGTCCTCTGCCTATTTTAAAATTACAGATCGTATAAGTTCCCTTCTGTTGGGGATCGACCCATGAGTTCCTTTAGGTGTTCATCGCCTATTTAAATTGCAGGACGTGGGTTCCCTTTGGGAAGGGCGACTTCACTGTTAAAAAATTTTAATCCTTGGAACCTTTTGACTGCATAATTATTTATAGAGGGTGTGTTCCCAGGTATGCTGGGAAATTCACCTATGGGAAAATCAACCCTCGATCCCTTGGTGTTGACTATGTTTGGATTTATGGCATAAGTGCACTAAATGATTAAAGCACTCAGATACACTATTGGATTTATAGTATAAATGTAATGCTTGATAAAGGAAATTAGATCTACAGCACCATTTATTGGTTGATGAAAGAATTTAAGGATGAAACTTGCATTCTTGAAAGGCAAACGAAGAATATACTTTCATTTGGAGATCATTGCAAATGAATTTACGGCTTCCAAAGTTTCGGAATATCGTCTAATCCTCATGATGGAACAGACCTTTGTATTGGTATTGACATGTAATTAAATTGTTGCTTTAATAAACTCTAGAATGGAGGTCGTACCTACTCCAGGAGCCTCTCCAAAGATGGGTTTTGTTGTGGGCCTCAGGATGAGGATGTTTTATGTTGGGGGCCTTAGGATGAGGTTTCCTATTTTGTATAAAGAGATGATGATACATCACTTATGATGTAGATTGTACACCATGATCGGTGTTTATTTTATGAATAAAGAGGGATGCCTCACGTTTGGTGGACGTAGTCTCGTGGAAGAGGTGAACCACGTACCCCCTTGTCTTTTCGATGCGTTCGCCTCATGATGTTTTGATGCTATATCTGTGCATTTGTGTCTTAATGTTCTGTTTTCTTCATGTTATTATGTACATGTGATCTGGTTGAGCAATGGAAGGTAATACTGTGAAAAATAATGAAGAAGTTACTGTTCATTTTACTATTTTATGATATGCCTAGTAAGTTTTTCAGGGCACTATAATGATGACCTGTTGTGAATTACATTAAAGAAAAATTCTTAAATGATTGTCTTTGTTTCATGCACATGCTTCTAACATAATAGACATGAAGTCTTTTGTAAAGCTTGCCTAACATGTTGGACCCTTTTATAGTAATAAAGAAACAAAGTTTTTTTTTACCCTGTTTCCGCACTCATTGGCATCAAGGGCTAAGAGGGACATTACATGGTTCTCAGGAAACATTAAAAGGTATTAGCCTACAAAACAAGAACTTGCTGAAATGTACTATTCAATGTGGGCATTCACAAGACAGTAAATTCTCAAGATGAGGTTTTCTCCCTACCATGTGCTTAAGGGTATTAAACATTTGGTATCTTACAGTGGTATCTAACTCCTAATTTGTAGCTGGCCATTCAAAAACATAATGCAAAAATGACACAAATTCATATGTATATATATATATATAGTCCCTGTCCTCAACAACTCCAGAGACATAGATAAAAATTAAAAATTAGCACTCTGCAATATCTCATCCTTGCAAGTATTTTCATTCTCTATGTCCATTGTAAACCTTTATGCCTACTTTATGTGTTAAGCAGTTAATAATTTATGCTTACAGCCCCCCATTGTCAATCTGAAATGCGTAGGTCACTAGCAGAGATTTCTATTCATGTGTCTCTCCATATGTCAGGACGAGCTAAGCTGAAAGCCTAAAACACATAGAGATGTTGGAAAACTTAGTAACGGATCAGGCATTAACACTAGCATGATGTGGGAGGTTGCTGCCTCTATTTTGCATGATAAGAGTGACACTAGTGTATCCTGTGTGTTGTATGTTAACAAGTGCCGGTGGAACTCTACATTTAAAGAATAATTGGGCAATGTACAACAGTTGTAACAGTATTACACATTATGCACTCGATATCCTAAATTCCATTTCATATTTTGTCACTACAAAAAATTAATCCCCTAATGGATACTCATGTATATTAGTGACAAGATCTGTCGGTTGCAACAGGGAAGGATATCAATTTACCTTCTATGATGAATAGATACTTTCAAAAGGCCATCACTAACTTGTAATGCGATTCTCAATTGTATGTGATGTATTTGCAATTTTGGGATGTCGTATTCTGTGATGCCTTTTGCAGCTTCAGGTTTTTGCAAGATGTTTTATTTTGGAATATATGGTGCTGCACTAGGGTGCAACCAAGACAAATTGCAAGGAAAAAGCAATTTGTATGAAACAACACAGGTACCTTTGATCTTTTCTATGGAGAGAAAGTGAATAAAGGAGGTAAAATCGGTCTTCTTTTCCTCAGCAATTTGCCCTTACATGCACCTTTAAAAAATATGTTTATGTAAGGATCCCTCATTTAGAAAAGGAAAACTTTTCGTTCCAAAGGATGAAAGTGATAGTCCTCCCTCGCTCTCAACGAAACGTCCCTGTGACGAGGGTTCGTCGCTCTTAACCAATCCTTCTTTTGGAAATGATTGTCATACAGATAACCGGACGGATTCCATTCTTCCTTGCCAAGACATGGAGTCGTCCTTCCCTTTATCATAATGATAAATCCTCAACCAAGCCACGGGTTTGCATATGAGAGGAGCTCTCCTCTTCCTTTTTCGTATTTTCTCCCACATTCCTCTCCCTCTAGGTGTAGAATCACTCCAAAAGAAAACAATACACGGATTACAGTCCCTTGGAAGAATGAAGAGAGTCTCCTCCAATGCCAACCAAGCTCTTCTTTAGGGCGTAGAAACTTCTTGCAGGAGGATGCCAAGTTTTTTTCTCCCCTCGGGCCCCCCTTTGGCTTGCCCCCATAGCGAGGATTTATTCTACTCCCCGCCCTAGCACTTCCATGATTGGTGTTTACGGATTCCCGTAACGGCCCCACAATGGGCGTTGAGTCAAGGTAAATAATTAATGCCTCCAAAATTGGCGACCTAAAATAGAGAATTCAATGTATATTAGCTTAAAATCAGCAATAACTTCTCCTCAATATTCGACGCAATGCTAGGCGTTTTTAATAATGCCTCCACAGTTAATTTGTTATAAGCCAAGGTGGAATCAATTGGTGTTGATCTTTCTCCAGAAATAAATAATCATATACCATAATTCTTTTGCTATCATTTTCTTTTATGTTCTTCATAATCTCTAATCTATAAATATATATATATATAGAGAGAGAGAGAGAGATTTCCCCTTTTTTATAGTCCCTACTAATATCTATATGTAAGATGGATTAGTCTCACATATAGGGCTGCATTATTATATGTATGTTCTACATATAGTATATGTACGTAGGAGGTCTGCATTATCATGTAACGTTGTAACATTATGTGTTCAACTTACAATATGTATCACAAATATATATATATGCCTCCCATATATATATTTATTATTCTCCATTACTTTATATATATATATTATTCTCCATTATTATTATATCTATATATATGGATCCACTATTAGATGTATGCTCTACATATAATGTATGTACGTAGGAGGTTTGCATTACCATGTAATGCTGTGACATCATATGTTCAACATACAATAAACATCACAAATATATATATAGGCCTCTCATTAATATATCATTCTCCATTATTATGTATGTAGTGTTCTACATATAATATATTTATGTATGTATGCAATTTGTCTCACCATGTGATGTCCCATGATTATAGGTAACATTACATGTTCTATAAATAATACATATCTCAAATGTATATCTCCGTCATACATATTATGTTCTTCATTGTTATAATAATGTTAGAATGTCTCAAGTTTCCTTGATTAACTTGCGGTGGGAGTAACCTCATTGTGGTGAGGTTTTTTCTATTCCTCGAGGACGCATTTATGTTTCATTTTCTATTTTTACGAGTCATAGTAGATCTTAGGTCTTTAGGGTGGGAGGGGGATGTTACATCCTTTCCCCCTAGAATTAACACCATCCTCGGTGTTACTTGTTCGTCATCATTGACCTTACTGGCCCTCTTCGCTTATGTTCACATTCTAGTGAGCGAAAATCCAATTTTGCTTCTTAACCTCTTCTTCGCTAGACCTACGAAGACTATCATTAGAACTTACATACTTTAATATTTATAAGAATGAATACTGCATTATGTTTCCCAACTTGAAGCACTACATAGATGTACATTCTATCGACAACAATGTATAACGAATAATTCAACACAATTTCATTTCATCTTTCCTTCAAATTTACACATTAAGACATGTAACCGTTTAATGACTTGGAAAGCTGCTAACACATCTTTCATTTTTCGTTTTTTTCTTAACTCTCCCTGGATTTCCTTTTTACCAATTTCTGGGTGGACTTATATCTATTTCTGAGGTTACTCTCCCTTTTGACCACTAGTCAAAATGTTTCCTCCTCAATGACATCAGATACCGTCCTGTCGTCTAGATGTCCAGTTTTTCCTAGGTATTTTCTTGCCACACCATGTGCCTAATACGAATGTGCTCATGTGACAATCACTTGCTTAACACCATTGTGCTCTTGCAGCGTACATGCCTAACACCGATGTGTTCATGCGGCAATCACTTGCTTAAAACCATGGTGCTCCCGCAGCATGCAAAAATTTTCTCTGTTCATATTTAGTATAGATTTCACCTTACTAATCATAATACACACTCCTCGGTGCTTCGCATGAATTTTACCATCATTGTCCTGACTCGTGAGTCGGCTATACGGTTGGTCAAGCATCTGTCAATAAATCAAAATTTTATTAATTAATCATAAGTTGCAGTATTTTAATCATCACTTATGAGTTATATAACCCTATAAATTATCCAGGAAATTATTCCTTACATATTTCTGAGCAATTTGAGTTCAACTTATTTATGCAGGTGGATTTTATATATCGTAGTGCATGTCGATTGCAACAATGGTGATAATCTTGGTGAGGTCTGCAATCTCAATATAAAAACCACATAATCCATAGTTAAAGCATTGGTTTATAAAATCTTGAAATTCGACAATCTATAATCAACATCTCTTAACCTCATTATTTAAGGCGACGAATATTTTTACTACCAGTCAATCCCAACTGATAGTGTTTTTAACATATCCTGCGGTGTGAGTGTATAACATTATGCAACATTCATCAACTCAAATATCAATAACTTTAGACATCTTTACCCATCTGTTTTTTGGATAATTACTGTGGAGGAACATTCCATATTTATGCCACATTTATGTGTGGCAAGCTAGGGACATAGGTATTCTGATAACATTAGTAATTCCAAGTGAGATACTTACCATCATTTCATACCTTAGCCACTTATGTTAGGTCAGATGATGTTCTTGTTCATCCAATATGCTTCTCTATATTTAGTGCAATATAACGAGAAGCATTATCTATTTTATTCACAAGATACTTTACCATTCTCTTTGGCTACACTCTAGTTAATTTGCATTCAATTATTCAGTTATGGTCCAGCTAGGACTTCCACAACTCATCACCTGCAAAAATCCCAATGCTCTGTGAGTTACCATAACATAGATGTAATGTAATTTCAAACATAAAAATGTCATAATCCCTAATCGACACATTCCTTCTTCCAGATCCTAGAAAACACAACTTTCATATCTCTAGGCATACTTGATGCCTCTTTCCTACTCGCTCAACACCGTATCCATGTGGTAACTCGATATTCCTCATTCTTGATAGCTTATCATCAAGGTATGTCTACCTAATTCCTCTAGACCTAAGTGACTTACATTATACATCCAACATAACTTGATGTTCTAGTGCATCTATAGACCATCTTGAAAGATTCTATGATTAGTTACTATACTAGAAGTTTTTCCAAAACTTTTTATAAAGTATGTTATTAACAGAACAAATTATTGAAGCTATGGTTTCCAAAATTTTAATATAACTAATCAACTACTATGATCTTGGTAACCTTCCATAATAAGTAGGGAATCATACCGACTCCAGATGTTACCATTTCTACTAAGGATTTCATCTTTGCCTCTGGTCCTCAGGTGATGTTGCTTTTTGTAACCATGCGCACCTACATTATCTACTCTCAAATTCTTGCCCAAAAATAAAAGGTCGCATCTTACCCTCATAAACCAAAAATATGATAACATGTTCCTATCTGACTGCAACAAAAATATACTTGTGTATCATATCAAGTCTTTACTTCCTCTTCAATATATTGTCTTGATGTGTAAATATTATGCACTTAATCTTACTAAACACAATTTCAACTAGTACTTCACTCATCAATACGTATGAAAAACAACATAAGTATATCTTGCTTAGAGTTGTTGCGACAAGCCTTATAGTGTCTTCATTTTCTCATTCCCATATTTAAACCAATAACCTTTCCTGTATTTTAGTGCATGCATCTATCTTCATGCATTACACATATTTCTCAGAAAAAAAACCTGTGGAGAGAGTTTAGCAATATTTCCTTTTATAGCGTGCATTATAATATCACATAGTCAAATCACATAGTTCACAACATACCTGTATGTCAATGAGTTCATTAGGTCTGAACGTTGTAACTTTTCTCTGATATTATATGTAATGTCCCTCTTAGCCCTTGATGCCAATATGTGCAAAAAAGGGGTAAATCTTTGTTTCTTTATTACTACAAAGGGGTCCAACCTGTTAGCAGCAAACTTTACAAGAAATTTCATATCCAATATGTCAAAAATCACGTGCATTGAAAAAATAATCATTTGAGGATTCCCTTTAATGTAGTTTACAACGTGTCATCATAATTGTGCCCTGAAAATGGCTTACTATGCATACCATAGAATAGTAAGTTAACAGTAACATTTTTATTATCTCTTTACAGAATTACCTCCCATTTGCAAAATAGGATTTTATGTACAAAAGAATACCATGGAGAAAGTACAACATCCAGTCACATCACACAGAGACAGAATTAGAACGTCTTGAGCAAAACATGAAAGAGATACAAGAGTACGTGGTTGCAATGTCTCCCAAACATACGAATGGAATTTTCGGAAGACTCTTCAAATTTTGTTTTAGGGTTTATGAGTGGTAAAGTTCAATCATTTAAAATCAATCATACCTATGTGTTGCTTTTCTAGATTGTACATAGATGTATTTCTTTTGAAAAGAATGATGCTCAGATGTAGCTTCGACTATCGACATTAGTTTCAATGATTCACATGTCAATGTAAATAAATGTAATCCCATATTCAGTCTTTAGGTTCCATACACCAGAAGTAATGGATGCTCAATGTGAAACTTGTACTTAGTATTTTCATGCAAGTATAACCACAACATACATTCACTTTTGTTCTACTCATTCCATAAATTACCACTATATCTCTACAATCAATTACTACATTAGATGCATGAATATTGAAAACATGTAAGAATCACAATTCCTTGAATAAAATTCATGAAAATAAATACCATAAATAAAGAGACACCATATATGTGGTTCACCCCTAACCCAGGGTTACGTCCACCAACTGTTCAGATTTTCTATTAAGTTCTTCAACCAAGGTTACAAAAGTGCATTCTGATACCACATCTTTTCCACAATAGTGAGGTCAAAACCAGAACATCAGTAGCAGGCTATAACATTTATCCCAATACATGGATGCCACCTACTTCTACTTATTTCCAGTATTTCTTGGAACCTTAAACAGAATAAGGTTCTCAGGAAACATTAAAAGGTATTAACCTACAAAACAATAACTTGCTGGAATGTACTGTTCAACGTGGGAATTGACAAGACAGTAAATTCACAGGATGAGGTTTTCTCCCTATGAAGTGCTCAAGGGTATTNTATATATATATATATATATATATATATATATATATATAGTCCCCGTCCTCAATAACTCCAGAGACATAGATAAGAATTCAAAATTAGCACTCTGCAATATCTCATCCTCGTGAGTATTTTCATTCTCTTTATGCATTGTAAACCTCTATGCCTACTTTACGTGTTAAGCAGTTAATAATTTATGCTTACATCCCCCCATTGTCTATCTGAAATGTGTAGGTCACTAGCAGAGATTTATAGTCATGTGTCTCTCCCTATGTCTGGATGAGCTAAGCTGAAATCCTGAAACAAATAGAGATGTTCGAGAACTTAGTCACGAATCGGGCATTAATGCTAGCATGATGTGGGAGGTCACTACCTCTAGTTTGCATGATAAGACTTACACTAGTGTATCATGTTTGTTGTATGTTAACAAGTGCCAGTGGAAATCTACATTTAAAGAATCATTGGGCAATGTACAACAGTTGTAACAATATTACACATTATGCACTCGATATCCGGAATTCTATTTCAGATTCTGTCACTACCAAAAATTAATCCCCTAATAGATACTCATGTATATTAGTGAACAGATCTATCGATTGCAACAGGGAAGGATAGGAATTTACCTTCTATGATGAATAAATTGGTTCAAAAGGCAATCATTGACTGGTAATGTAATTCCCGATTGCAAATGATGTATTTTCAATTTTGGGATGTCGTATTCTGTGATGCCTTTTGTGGCTTCCGGTTTTTGCAAGTTGTTTTATTCTGCAATATAGGGTGCTGCGCTAGGGTGCAACGAAGACAAATTGTAAGGAAAAAGAAGTTTGTACACATCCTATCTCCAAGGAAAAATGCAAGACAATGCAGTTTATACTGAACATAATTCATGTTCTATATACATTCTATCCCCAAGGAAAATTGCAGTCTATACACAGTCTATATCCAAGGAAAAAATGCAGGACAAATGTAGTCTATACCAAAGTCAAATCGCATTCCATACACAGTTCATACCCAAGGTAAAAATGCAAGACAAACGCAGTCTATACCGAACTCAAATCACATTCCATACATAGTTTATACCCAAGGTAAAGATGTAAGACAAATGCAATCTATACCAAAATCAAATCACATTCCATACACAGTTTATACCCATGGTAAATCGCAAGACAAAACACAATCCAAAAAATCAACGAAACAACACAGGTACCTTTGATCTTTTCAGCACAGAGAAAGTGAATAAAGGAGGTAGAATCGGTCGTCTACTCCTTAGCAATTTGCCCTTGACACACCTTTAAAAACTCTGTTTATGTAAGGATCGCTGATTTAGAAAAGGAAAATCTCTTACATTTCCTTCCAAAGGATGAAAATTCTAGTCCTTCCTCGCTCTCAACGAAACTTCCTTGTGACAAGGGTACATCGCTCCTGGCCAATCCTTCTTTTGGAAATGACAGTCATACAGATAACCGGATGGATTCCATTCTTCCTTGCCAAGACAAGGAGTCATCCTTCCCTTTATCATAATGATAAATCCCCAACCATGACGCAGGTTAGCGCATGATAGGAGCTCTCCTCTTCCTCCTTCGTATTTTCTCCCAGATTCCCCTCCCTCTAGGTGCATAAATCACTCCAAAAGAAAATAGTACACGGAGTACAGTCCCTTGGAAGAATGAAGAGTGTCACCCGCAACGCCAGCCGAGCTCTTCTTTATGGCATAGAGACTCCTTGCAGGAGGATGCCAAGTTTTTTTCTCCCCTTGGGTTCCCCTTTGGCTTGCCCCCACAGTGAGGATTTATTCTCCTCCCTGCCCGAGCGCTTCCATGATTGGTGCTTACGGATTCCCGTAACGCCCCCCCACAATGGGCGTTTAGTCAAGGTAAATAATTAATACCTCCAAAATTGCCGACCTAAAATAGGGCATTCAACGTATATTAGCTTAAAATCAGCAATAACGCCTCCTCAATATTCGACGCAATTCCACGCATTTTTATTAACGCCTCCATAGTTAATTTATTATAACCCGAGGTGGAATCAATTGGTGTTGGTCTTTCTACACCAATAAATAATCATATACCATAATTCTTTTGCTATCATTTTCTTTTATGTTCTTCATAATCTCTAATCTATAAATATATATATATATAGAGAGAGAGAGAGAGATTTCCCCTTTTTTATAGTCCCTACTAATATCTATATGTAAGATGGATTAGTCTCACATATAGGGCTGCATTATTATATGTATGTTCTACATACAGTCTACGTACGTAGGAGGTCTGCACTATCATGTAACATTGTAACATTAGGTGTTCAACTTACAATGTATATCACAAATATATATATATATGCCTCCAATATATATATTTATTATTCTCCATTATATATATATATATGGATTCACTATTATATGTATGCTCTACATATAATGTATGTACGTAGGAGGTTTGCATTACCATGTAATGTCTGTGACATTAGTTGTTCAACATACAATATATATATATATATATATGCCTCCAATCTATATATACATTATTCTCCATTATATATATATATATATATATATATATATATATATATATATGCCTCCCATATATATATTTATTATTCTCCATTATATATATATATATATATATATCTATGTATGTATGGATCCACTATTATATGTATGCTCTACATATAGTGTATGTATGTAACATTGTAACCTTAGGTGTTCAACTTACAATGTATATCACAAATATATATATATATGCCTCCAATATATATATTTATTATTCTCCATTATATATATATATATGGATTCACTATTATATGTATGCTCTACATATAATGTATGTACGTAGGAGGTTTGCATTACCATGTAATGCTGTGAGATCATATGTTCAACATACAATAAACATCACAAACATATATATAGGCCACCAATATATATATTATTCTCCATTATTATGGATGTAGTGTTCTACATATAATATATTTATGTATGTATGCGATTTGTCTCACCATGTGATGTCCCATGATTATAGGTAACATTACATGTTCTATAAATAATACATATCTCAAATGTATATCTCCATCATACATATAATGTTCTTCATTGTTATAATAATGTTAGAATGTCTCAAGTGTCCTTGATTAACTTGCGGTGGGAGTAACCTCATTGTGGTGAGGGTTTTTCCATTCCTCAAGGACGCATTTATGTTTCGTTTTCTATTTTTACGAGTCATAGTAGCTCTTAGGTCTTCAAGGTGGGAGGGGGACGTTACATTAAACAACAATGTCAAAAACCAATTGAAAGACAAATTGAACATTAATGAAAAAAAACAACCTAATTTGAGGCTATGGTAGACTGTAGAAAGGACTTAACATCTTTCCCAAAATAGAAAACAAATTCATTGCTGGATAAAATAAGGACGTGACTCAACAAAGTACAATGTAGGCGTACCTGAGTCAGAATAATATGATTTTGTGTGGATGATTTAAGGTTGGTAGACTTCATGCCAAAGGAGTCTCATTGGGTAATGCTACTTCTTATGCCAATTTAAAATTATGAAGGTACGTTTTTACATAATCAAAATTATCTTATATGTTTGTCTAGTTATATTGCAGGGTACCAGGTAGTCCAAAACACTAGGCAGTCCAAAAAAAAACACATTGTTATAAAAATCACTCATTCAAATTCATGAGAAATAAAAAATTTTGAAACTACCCACCATGCTCAATCGATCATGGATGCTCCATTGATTTCATTCCACCATGCAGATCTAAAGGCAGCTCATATCATAACTATGCCACCCATTCCTAGCATGTTTTACACTTCCAAGACTGTTACTATCGATGCTAATTTAATGCAATTTTGAATCTCCATATGCTTAACCTATATTAAACTCACCATGGGTTGGAAATTTTGGTTGGTTGACTATGCTTTCTTTCAGAAAATGGCCAGTTAACTTATATCTTTGATAAAAAATTGTCCCGATTTCCTTCTTTTCCGGGCTCAAATATATTCAGTGAGTAGACTCATTTAACTAATTTACAATAAAAAAATAATATTTTCAATTGGATGTGAGCAATTCTAGCCAATAGAAAAAAGCATCTTTCGATATTCCTTGATTAAAATTCTTAATGATTTAGGGTACACGCTAGTATATGATTGTTATGTAAATATACCTGGGGGTCGTGAAGAGCCTTGTAACCAATGGGTCGAACAACTAACAACGGGATAAAAATATTTCTATATACATTAGCAAAAAGGGCCGTTGGGTGGACATCATAATCAAAATTACGTTCCTGCGTACAAAAGGATAAAGATACAATTAGACAATTTCAAATAATTATTTAAAAGTACATGTTGAATAATTAAAATCACAATTCAAATAAAGCGAGACATAGACGTACCTGGTGGGGGGTCAAAGGTGGGTCACCAACAACTTCGATTTGGTTCTATTTAAGCACCGCCTCCTCACTAGAATCCTGCATAAAGTAATAGTTGTCAATGTCAGATAATAAAAAGAAAATGAGACATATATACTACATGGAAAAAAAAATATGCTTTCAAAGAAAGAGAAACATATATGTACTTGGGGGGGAGAGGTGGGTCACCAACAACCTAGATTTGGTGCTCTTTAAGTACCATTGGCTTACTAGATTCCTGCATAAAGTAACATATGTCAAAGTCAGTAAATACAAATAAAGGGAGACATATACTACATGGAAAAAAATGATGTTTTCAAATAAAGTGAAACATACAACTACCTTGGGGGATGGGGGCAGGGATGGGTCACAAACAACATAGATTTGGTGCTCTTGAAGCACCACTAGATCAATAGATCTCTGCATAAAGTAACTTATGTCAATGTCAGATAATACAAAGAAAACCAGACATATACAAGATGGACGAAAACTTATTTTTTCAAATAAAACAAAACATATATGTACCTAGGGGGGGGGAGCGAGGTCCCCAATAAAAAATGTTGCTCCATTGCCATAGATATCATGCTAATTTACAAAACATAAACATACAATTAGGAAATTTCTAATAATTAAAAGCATACATGTTGAATTATTAAAAGCATACATTAAAACATAATTAAAATAATACCTATGCCTGGAAATTTTCCCCTACATGTGAGGGACTTGGCTGGGATTCCACAAACTCATCCTCCCCAACCTGCATAAAACATATTGTATCCATATTAGGACGTAATGACTGTTGCATTCTATAATATGAATATGTAAATAACGATGACAAATTAAAAAGTAAAGTTCTTACAGCTAATGGTGAAGCACCAAAGCCATATCCAACATTGACCACTGCATCAATGTTATCAACATCAATCGTTGGACTATGCGAATATGGGGTGTGATGGGACACCAACTTTATATTTGTTCACATAATTTATTAGATAATTAAATAGAAACAAATTACAAAATACTTTAAAATTATGATATAAAAAAAAATATAATATGAAAACAATGAGTTTTAATTACATATTGAAGTTACAAATCGTCCCAGAATTGTGAAGCAGGCCCATAGCATATGCCCCCACATGCTGCGCAAGGGTGCAGAATAACACGATGCTCTGAACCCTCTGCGTCTCCAGTGTAACCTGTACCTATAGTATGGTATGGAGACCTAGTATGTGGATCCTAAGTGTGGGATGTGCCAGCATAAGAAGTTCCAATTCCTTAGCCTACATTTCCTTAGACAGTAGTCCCATGTTGAAACAATGTATTTGCCAAGTCGAATAAGGCTTCCTATGTATCATGAATCACATGACCAATAGGAGGATATGCCCAAGGGGGTTTTGATGTGCATGTAATTTGTGTCACATGATTAGGATTAATCCTATCCCCTTCCCTATCTTGGGGCATCCCTTGATCCACACCTTGGAACTCTAAAATATCAAAATAGTTAATAGGTTTCCCCATGATAAATTCTTAATAAAACTTCCTCAGTAAATAGAATGGGATGCCTCTATTCCCATGAGGGTATTCATGGAATTCTATGTGCCAACGATCCATCCAATTTGATGTCACATTTGGTTCCATGCACCAGTATATTGAAATGTGTGCTCAACTAGTGTGTGGATCCAATCTAGTGCTAAGGTCCCAGGATAATGAAAAAAATTGGTTTTTGGTTATCTTTAGTTTTTTTATGTCTTTATAGCTCAAACCATTGGAATAATATTTCATCATGGATTCTTTGTATAACATAATGTTTCACAAGCCTCCCTCGGAATGGGAAATTTTTTTTTTTATGGTATCTAATGCCTCAGCTAATGATTGTCTCAAATGGTCCCCTCCTCTAAACAATGAGCTAAGGAGCCTCAATTGATCCGGATTTATGCAAGAACACAATAGAATACAAAAATAACCATAGAAACAAATATGCAGCAGAAATAACACTTCATTTCATTAATCAAAGAACTGAAACTTGTTTACATGCAGAATGGAAATAAACTAGCTAGAGTGCTGGCAGCTTATCTCCGAGAAGAGATATGGCAGCTACTTACCTATGAACTCTATGTTACAATGAGGGTAGAAGGCCTATATATTATTTATAAACATTGGAAACCCTACACATCCAAAAACATAACCCTAGGAGGTGAAACGCCAAAATGTGGGTCCCGTTGGGTAACTTGGTACATCAATTTCTCGGGGTCGTAACTTTGGCATACTACCTCCATTTGATGTACATGATACATCGTTAGAAAGATATATTCAAAGACTAGATCTATGAATAGCAATCATTAAGCCCAAAATAGTCTCCTATTTTCCTAAGCATTTGATGTCAAAAAAACTTCATTTAGGGCCTCAAAATGGCTCCGAAAGTTTAGGACACAAAAACTGCTAAAAGTAGTAAATTTTTCTACAATTAAGGAAACTAGAAAACTGAAAGAAACAATGGTGAGGGTTCAAGTGTAATAGGTGGGTGGCCACGAGTATCCTCCTGGATCATCAATACACCTAAACGAGCCAGAATCTGTGAATTCCAGTCCTCTTCCCCCTCTGTATTCAGGTTTGTGTCTGTATTTGTGTTTGGCTTTGGGTTTGGTTCTTGGTTATTAATTGGTTCATTTCACACATTATATTAAATGTTTTTGTTATCTGTTAATATTAAAACAACAAATTAAAAATTATTTTAATATATCATTGTTCGATTTAATTCATTTTTTTTTATTAAATTCATTTTAACAGATATAAAAACTATAAAATTAAAAAATAAAAAATAAAAAAAATTTAAAGCAATTGTGAAGGAAATTAGTACTTACCTTTCATTGCATCCAAGTTCTGAATTGGGCCTTGAAAATTACCCTCCCAAGGTGCCTCAAAAGACTCAATCTCAAATCACTGGTGCGGTTTTTCGTTGTCCCGATATCGCGGCCTTCACTGTGAATTTAGAAATTGAGGCCATGGGCCTCTGGTTTTTTGGGGGGGGTTTACAAATTGTGAGTGTGATTTGTAACTCTTTAAAAATGCATGTGGGTTATATCACACATGATATATTCTTTAACTAACCTTAGACTCAATTATGGCTTGGAAAAACCTGAACTTAGCATGAATAACACATATTTGTTATAGATTTACATTTCGGATGTGCGGTTTAGATTTATAAAGGGCACTAAAAAGTGGAACCAACTTTGTGCGAGTTCCCCTAAGAGAGTTCTCCTTTGGATTATTTTATGCTTTATTGGATTTAAAAGACTAAATTTATGAAAAATAACACCCCCTAGAGTCTTCTTTGGAATTTCCAAACTATCAAAACTATGAAAGAACAAAGAGAATTGACTATTTTTGGCTCGTAAAATCCACGAACCAGTGTTATATCAAGCACTATTCTCTCTTTTCTTCAATATTTATCAAAAATGAAGAAATAATCGAGTTTACTTTCTTGGACTCATTAAAACTTGACAAGAAAGGAAAGGAAGAAATACACTTTTTGGGTTATAATTTTGTCGGTAGTGAGTCATCCTTGAACAAAGCACTAGTTTGTGTCTCACATAATTTATGTATCGGTTTTTCACTTCTTAGTTCAACTATAACTTTGAGTCAGTACTCCTCCATTTGTCCTAAATACATGGGGAATTTGTCCATGTCACCTACATGGAATATAGGTCTAGTTGTTCCACTTGAAAGTCAAAAGCTGCCTTTGGTCATGTCTATGTCATGCTCAATTCAAGGATATTTACCCCCTGTCTATTCAACTTGATCTTGATCATTTTCATCTATGAGATCATCTTATGTACATATTCCCCTATCTAGTATAATAGTTACTCTTGTGATGTGTTGAAGGATTTAGTGCCTTCCTCTTTGCAAAATGGATTTCAATCAGTACCTCCTACAAAACAATACCTTGAGTTTCAAATATGGTACCTTAGGATTCACTTCCCATATTCACGGACTCCTCAGCATTGGTTGTCAATACAAATCTCTAACTGACAATCTGATTGTATCCTTCCATGTTCAACTTCAAATCATGTATTCACATGGTTGGATTCATACTAGTTTCTATGATCTTGGACGAAGACCTTGAGTTATAGACTATATAACCTAAGTTTCTCAAGATTGTGCTAAAATTCTGTCATACTATTTCCCACAATTCAATATCCATCATTGTACTTTTGTGGCTTTTATCCACCATTGTAAAGAATACATGGCCTTTTTTTCTTTACTATATGTCGTAAATGAATCTTCTAAAGGCGTTAGTGTTCTGCATTATTTAACATGGAATCCTCAATGATGATTTTGCAAACAACATTGATTTGTATATTTTCGGTACTTCTCTGTGACCGTGACTTTGAGTCCTTCAAGTTAAGATTTTGTAATGTATTTCGGCCATTTCTACCCTCTGACCTGACACATTAGGGGGCATCTATTATACAATAAAATGTCACTTCTCTGTCAGAGTATCAAATCCATCTTGTTGATACACAAAAGGAAATTATGGATTGAAGTGAGCATAACCCTATAGATGGGTTTTTCTTGAGTACATATTGATTCCTTCATCTTTGCCAATTCTTATAGATGATTTTTCCATTTGCTTATGGGTCTTCTTGTTACAATTTGTGTGTCACTTGCGGGTCATCCCATATGCAACCCGTCAGTTATCCCTAAAAAGTTGCACTTGCGAGTTGTTGTCATAAAAGTCGCAAGTCACTTACGAGTTTCCCTTATATATAGTCGCGAGATCCATTAAAAAAAACTTAAAAATAAAAACATGATTAGTTTTCTCATGGGTCTTCTTGTTACAAGTTGTGTGTCACTTGCGTGTCATCCCATATGCAACCCGTCAGTTATCCCTAAAAAGTTGCACTTGTGAGTTTTCCTCATAAAAGTCTCAAGTCACTTATGAGTTTCCCTTATATATAGTCACGAGTTCCATTAAAACAAACTTAAAAATAAAAGCATGATTATTTTAGGTTTAGTTAAATTCGAGTTTTTAACTTCCCCAACTCCCCTAATCATCCTAGGCCTCATAACCTCTACTCAACAACAACTATAAAGATAGGGGAGGGGTAGAGAATGGGGAAATCAAGTTTGAGAGAAATTTTATGCTAGAGGAATCCATTTGAGAGAGGAATAAGAGGACTCAATTTCTTCATCTGTGTAATATCCCGAATTTTGGGCGTAATACTTCTAAGCATGTGCCTATTGATTATGATGGTTATCTTGATGTTTTATTTTATATTGGGTCAAAGACCCCACTACATATGAACATGATGATTTGTTTTATATGTTGGGAATAATCTAATTATTGATGATCATATGTATATGCTTATTTGTCTTGGGCGTGGACCCTGAAGCACATGATTGACGAGATGTTTTGTGTAGAGCGAGGAGCTCTAGAACACTTGAGTGATTGATGAATTGTGTTGAGCGAAAAGCTCTGCAGGACATGAGTACTTACCTTTGTTTTGAGAAAGAAGCTATAGAACACATAAGAATATAATTCAATGTGTTTGGCATAATCCCTGGAACTTTCCATGTTGATGTTGAACATAATCTCTGAAGCATCGGATCCTTGGCCATTGTATCCGTAGATGTATCATACAAGTACAACCTAGCATTTAGAGTTGAGAGAAAGCTCTAGATTGCACTATGTTTGTAAATCCCTACTATAGGCATTGAGTATGGGCTCTGGTAAGCGCTAGGGGTTACTGAAAATAATTTAGTAACCTTCGAGTGAAAATGACTCCAGAAAAATATTTATATCATCATACTTATTTATAAGTGATTAAAAGAAATTTTGAATTTTTGTTTTCTCATCAAAGTATTGAAGAGCTACCACATTGTAGGAGGGAAATCCAACATGCAAGGATGTTTCAAGTTACCTAGCCTAGTATACCTAAACCATCTACCTACTTGACATTAATGAAGAAGTGTCATTTAGTCGAGAGATCATGGTATATGATGCCAAGAGAAAAATGTTTACAAGTGTTATAATACTATGTATTTTATACATAGTATGTATAAACAATTAATTATGATTTAATATATATCTAAATAAAAGAAAGAAAGAGAAGCTCCATCAATTATTATTTAGTATTAAAGGGTTAATAAATAGTATAATACCTATGAAAATTTAACCAAGAACTAGTTAAAAGTTCCTTGGTTATGTATTGAAAATTACCCTAGTAATTAAAAAGGGCTAAATCAAGAAACCAAGGTTTCTTTATTTAACTTTCCATTTAACTAAAAAATATGTCTATATAGGCTGAAGCCAAGAAAAGGCTCGTGGTTCTGATTTTTATCTTGGAGAATTATTATTCTGCCTATTTTTTCTCTCAAGTGTTTTCCTGGAGAATTTTATCCTACAAGGAAAAGAGGATTGATTCAGAACTGAATATCAGTTAGGAAACCCTACCTTAGGACTCTAAGCTACTTGCATGTTGGATTCCAGCTTAGGAGGATCCAGATGATAACCACGAATGTTTCTGGGTCATGGTTGGGAGGAACGTGGTAGTTCCCAAGTGATTTAGTCATCAAAATCAGAGGTAAGATCTGTCTTAAATTGAGAATGTTGGTTATTTAAAAAGTGTGCAAGTTCAAACATTAAAGGAGCTTCAAGAAGATAAATTATAGGTATGAGTTCTTAGTATGTCAAAATTCATTTCTAGGGTAAATGCTCACTTCTTTATGTAAATTATTTTATCTATATTATTAACCATGGAATTGATTGGTTATGTCCATATCTCCTAGGGTTACATATCTTAAAATCTAACCCTAGACTGTCTATGCTATCTTCTAGATTATATAATGAATATGTTAGATGAATGTTTACAATGTATCTACTAACCCTATGTATTTGATTTTCTTCCTACATTCTTCTAGGGTTTGTATTCTCTTTAATACTCCCTAGGGTTGTAAATATTATCATAGGATGTATATAGCTAGGATTTGATCTAGTAAAGTTTGTTTCTATATTCATTGAATATTCAAAAAATATTACTATAAACTAGGTAAATCCAGACCTAGTATTTATTGCTCACCTATTATTTATAACTCTACTAACATATTACATTTGTCAGTAGAGACATGTTTCAGATTATAGTAGATTTAATCATAGGAGTAATTTTAAAAGAAATAAATATACTAAATAGATACCTTAGGGTATTACTTACAAACATAACTACTCTATAGCTATCTATATATTTAAAATTCCAAAATTAAATAACTCATCAAAGACCTTTCAAGGTCTTTCATAATAAAATTATACTAGTATCGAAACTTTGATTTTAAACTAATCAGTATAAGAACTAAATAAACAAAGGAAGCATTGTGAACATCCATGTGGTCCTTTACAAATCTGTGTTCATAATTAATACAAAAGAATCCACAGTTCTATCCATTTTCCATATATACATAACCATAAACAAAATTACATAACTCATCAACATTATTATAATCCAAATTAAAATAATACATCATATACAATAATCATATCATAGTAAAACATTGTCAAAATCATATTATAAATCCATGTATTGCAACATGAACAGGAATTGAATCCTTTGGGCATGCAAGCCCAATTTGCTTTTATCTATTAAAATACCATTTATTACATTACATTAAAACCATGCTTGCCAATAGAGATCATGATATGGATTCCCAGGGATGTGCAAACCTAAGGAAAGGCCTTAAAACAAACCATAAGTATTATAAGTACAAAACAACAATCCAATTCCTATAACCATTCTTACACAGGCCACACTATACATCAAATCGTACGTGGGCTATGGTTTATAAAATACATCCATTAAGAATACACAGATTCAATTTACCGATTAAATACAACAGATTCCATAAAGGGTCTTAAACCTTGGCCTCTACTAAACCAACAAATTCATAGCACTCACATAAGTCACGTCCTCATCCAAGTTTTAAATTTAATACATAGTCCTACAAAAATTAACCCTACGCTATACTATCGCATCATTGTGGGAAGGCTCATGCCATTCACATCATGGTCTATACCCACATTGTCCATATATTTACGTTTACAAACTAAGTAACACCATGGTACACAGAACCTTCAAGCCGACGACTGCCTACATAAATCACCCATAAGAACAAAATAACATAGAGAAATCGTGGTATGCACATCATAAGATTAAACCATGGTAAATCAAATAATAAAAATAGTATGCATCCATCTACACAGATATTTCCAAGTACACTACATAGTCACCATATTAAAATTTATAAACAAGCTTACACAGGCATGCCAATGGGCTAACGCACCGTTGCAAGAAATCGTGCATCCCATGCCGAAAAGGCCCCTATGAAAACCGATTTGCATAAACAAAAACCAAGTATGCTAGAATCACAAACATTCCTCTCTTCACTGCTAACAAGCCAAGAGAAAATTTATGAACCCAAACTTACACACAGAACCAAAGGGAGTGTGAATTCACTCCATGGCCAAAGCCTTTTAAACATTGTTAAAAAAAACCTAAGTCTGTAATCTTATTCGCAATAGAGAAATGTAAAACCCACATCGAAACCCACAGTATAAAAACCCAACCAATCAAATCTATGCGCAGTCTTCCCAAGAGGGCCGAGAGGTAGCAAGTAGGGTTTTTCTCACAGGCTTACTGTGGCCACGATTGCAAATGCTTGGATCCCACAAAGAGTTGAAGCCACGCTGCTACTCATTACTTCTTGGTACCTGCAAACACAAGTAAAACCAGGGATGAGAAGTATGGAAATGATAAAAATCTTTAATACAAAATAATGTGTAGGCATATAGACCTAACGAGGACATACCTCACAATCTGGAGGTCACATCCATGGTCTTCCCCCTACACAGAGCCAAAGTGCAAAACCCCAAATGACAAACAACACACAACCATCGTGAGTGAAGCCTAAGGGAACCCTTCCACATTTCTCCAAACACATTGAATGCACCAGCTAAAGACCATTAAATCCTTTGAACATAACACTAAACCAACTCTCCATATTTTACCATCATTGTTTTTGTGACCACAAGCCCATAGCATAAACCCTTCTATCATATGGTTTTTACCATATATTATGTCCCCACCCAAACTCTATAACAATGTTAACATATTACAATGTTTGCATGATGGTGAGATTACAATAGTACATGGTCCCTAAGGATGCCTTAGTCAAGTCAAGAAACAAAGCTTAAGTATTTAGATAATTTTTATACCATAGATTTAGAGGTTAGGGTTTTAATCTATTACTATCAAAGTATTTATGCTTAACAACCATGACATACAAAGTATGCCATGGTAATATCTCTGACTATAAAAAGACCCCAGGTCCGTAACCAAGTTAGGACGTGTCAATAAAAGGACATAAGAGATGTTAATAAGTATAGTGAAAATATACATAGAACATAAAATGTATTAATGATATATAGACTAATGAATTTAAAACAAACAAAGAATAATTAGTGTACAGGAAATTTAGCCGTAGTAGCTACATGGACGATAACAACACTTACCCATTTAAGAGAATCGATTCAATGCACAACATAACAAAGAGATACTTTACCTCTCAAACCGTCATGGGAGAACAAGTCCCGCCACTCCACCCACTTTGCTTCCACAAAACAATTTAATTGAATACTCCATAATTAACATGTGTGACAATGCAGAAACGACGAAGAACATGAATCCAATCACAACAAATAAGCGACAAAAGTGTAAATGTATTACTAAGTAGTAAATAGCAGTACAACGTCATAAGTAAAATACATTAAAAGTAACGAATGAAATATAAACGACATAATGTAAGAACAAACTACAACTAAACAAAGATACATAAAGTGTACAATAGAGTTTCGTAAGTAAATAATGTTCCATCTAGGTAGTTTTTACTATCATTATAAAAAAAAAAGTGATTTTTGGGGACATTACTGTTATAGTTTTATCATATAAGCTACCATTATGATATTAGGATCTTTAACTAACAGAATAACATGCACAACAATAAAACACAAGCACAACACAAGAGACAAGAGACATAAAGAATTTTCCTCAGGGAAACCATAAAGGAGAAAACCCTGCAACTTCCTTATAGATAGAATCAGCACCAAATGTAAAACATGAAAACATAAAGATGATCTCCCAACAGCAGCAGTCTCTCTCTCTCACACTGAGAGAGCTTCTTCTCTCTCAGTCATGCACCCCAATGAGTGAGTGTGTGTGTCCTAAATAGAGAAACTCACTCTCTATTTATATTCTTCCATTCACTTGGAACCCACTCCATCATGTCAGCCTCACTTAACAATTACTTACTAGAGCCGAAATCTCTAGGAGTGTGTAATAACCCTAGTGCCCCACCACTTGTGGGGACTTTTCCTCCTCTGACCAATAGGAGGGTAAAACAATGGTGGGGACTATTTCCCTGACTTACAATGACTTACCTAGGTTCGAATTCACCAGAATAGTCTAATAACCAAAGGGTCCCATAAATGTGGGGACTTTAACCCTTGACGAATAGGAGGGTTACCCACAATGACTTGACATGAATTTATCATTATAGAAACTTCTTGGAATATACATAGCAGTATGACATGACTCAAGTAAATCACAAATACATCCTGGAATAAACATCAGGTTACAATACATAAGAAATACAGATGAATACATTCCGAAGTTATAAATACATCAAGACTCCCTCTTAACTAGGAAGGTATTCTCTCGTCACAATTTATCAGCACAAGTCTTCTTCTCTGTATCATCTGGATCATCATTGAGTTCTCGTCATCTTCATCTTCAAGTCATATTCATCTGGATCTCGATCATCACTCGATCTGGATCATCATCACTGAATCTAGATTATCACTCGATCTAGATCATCATCATCACTCGATCTGGATCATCATCATCACTTGATCTAAATCATCACTCAATCTAGATCATCATTGGACATCATCACTGGATCTGGACATCATCCCTAGATCTGGATCATCACTCGATCTAGATCATCACTGGACATCATCACAAAATCTAGATCATCACTTGATCGGGATCATCACTGCTGGATCATCTTCACTAGATCTGGATCATCACTCGATCTGGATCATCGCTATTGGACCATCTTCACTAGATCTAGATCATCACTCAACCTAGATCATCATGGGTGCTATCTCATGATTCTTCTCGTCACAGGAATTTCTACAGAGCCAGCCCGTTTTCATGTTGTTTGTAGGCCTAGCCTCCATGTAGGTCTTCTTCAGCACTTATATCCAAGCTACTCGTCAGAAAGGCACAACACTCACATCCATCTAGGCTGGAACACATTTTGCACACAACGATGGAAAATTTCTTTTATCCATCCAAGATAGAACACATCCTGCACACAATGATGGAAGATTTACATACTTCCATCAAGGCTAAAACACATCCTGCACATAATGATGGAAGAGTTTTGTACTTCCATCCAGGCTGGAACACATCCTCCACACAATGATGGAAGAGTTATGTACTTTCGTCTAGGCTGAAACACATCCTGCACACAATGATGGAATATTTCCACACTTCCATCCAGGCTAGAACACATCCTGCACATAATGATGGAAAATATCTGCACTTACATTCATCCAAGATGGAACCACATCCTACCACAATGATGGAATATTTATGTACTTCCATCCAGGATGGAACCACATCCTACCACAATGATAAAAGGGCTCTGCACTTACATCCATCCAGGCTAGAACCCATCCTCCACACAATGATGGAAGGGCTTTCACTCATATCTGATCTTGTAGGAACCAATACTACAGTCACATCATAATGGCCCCCAGTCCTCGACTAAGCTACCTCGTAACTTACCAGGTGCCTCCATTCTCCTAGAGAATAGCAGTTGCCCTTACATCTGACCTTCTTGTCGAAATGGCCAACACTCACATCTAACATGGAAGAAACCTAATCCTTTAGCCATGACAGAATGTTCAGCCCTTACATCTGATCAAGTGGGAACACATCCCTCTATCACATCAGAATGGCTTCTCAATTCTAGACTAAGCTTTCTAGGTAACTGACTAGGTACATCCATTCTCAGAATGGCAATTGCCCTTACATATGTCCTGCTTGACAAAATGGCCAACACTCACATCTGACATAGAAGGAACCAATCCTCTCACCATGAAAGAATGGCTCAACCCTTATATCTGACCTACTCGTCAGAATGGCTATGGATCTCAACACTCATATCTGACATGGAAGGAACCAATCCTCTCACCATGACAGAATGGCTCAGCCCATACGTCTGACCATGGAAGGAACCAATCCTCTCACCATGTCAGAATGGCTATGGGTCTCATCACTTTCCCTTGGAGGAATCCTGGATCTGGAGAACACCAAGCTTCCCCTTGAAGTACTCGAACTTCATCCTAGCTAATGGCTTCGTCAATACATCAACTATCTGTTCCTTCGTTGCAACATACTAGAGCTTCACGCTCCCCTCTGCACCATATCCCTAATATAATGATACTTGATATCAATATGCTTCGACTTGTCATGGAACATGGGATTCTTTGACAACTGCATGCAACTCTAGTTTTCACAATGTACACAAGTAGCATCCATCTAGAGATCAAATATATTCGATAGTAGCTTTCGTATCCATACTACCTCACAACTAGCTGAACAAGCTGTGACATACTGTGCTTCAGCTATACTCAGTGCCACACAGGATTACTTCCTACTAAACAAATAGATCACACCTCATCCCATATTGAAGAAACAACCTGAAGTGTTCTTCCTATCGATGGCACTGCCTGCCCAATTTGAATCAACATAACCCTCCAGGTTAATCTTTTGATTCGTATCGTACTTGATCCCATAATAAATTATACCCTTCAGGTACGTCAGAATATGCTTTGCAGCAATCAAGACAACATGTCTCGGATCTATCAAGAATTGGATCAAGGTATTCACAGCAAAGCAAATGTTTGGTCTCGTGTTCGTCAGATACATTAAGGACCGAATCATCTGATGATACATCGTAGCATCAACTGTCTCTGATGGAGCATCACTTAAAAGCTTCAGGTTCGATGCCATAGGTGTGGTCATGTAGTCCATCATCCTGAACCTATTCAAGAACTATATTGCATATTTCCCTTGTCCACACCTCAATGCCTAGAAAATAGTGCGTCGACACATAATAGGAGCATCACTGGTATTCTGCCTTCAACCTTGAGGAAAAGTTTGGAATCCACTTTACTCTCAGTAAATCCTAGAGTCATCAATAATCTGTCCATCCTGTTGTACCATGTTGAAACACAGGATCTTCTATAGTCACTCCCTCTAAAGCATCATACTCCCTCTGTCTTTCGTACTTTATGCACTGAAACATTATGCACCAGAGTGACAAGTAGATTCCTATGCTACTAATCTTCTATGTATCCATGTAGGTTCATTGGATATCAAGATCCTCTATCTTGAAGTTTTTCAAAAGTTCATCTCACACCCATCTATGAGCTTGTCATCCTCTATCAAAATTGTAGCAAAGGTTCAGATCTTCATCAAGATCCTCATGTATGTGTTATCCCATGGGTATCTTCTGAGCTCGTACAAGGTCTTCTTTCATTTGCACAAATGATTCTGCCTATCATGTGTCTCAACTCCCACTGGCTGCAAATGTCTCTTCGAATCTTGCCTTGTATCCCACAATGTTTCCATCTATTGCATGGTGGAACTACGAACTTCCCTTCATGTATCGATACTGCATCCTAGACATCATTCTTCTTGAACTGATCTTCCCTTTCTTCTTGGAAGATTCTGCACCAATGATGTTGCGATATTCGTCATATTATTTTTCATCTTTGAACTGTCATCACTTGTTCTCTGAAACAAGTCTCATTATTATTTGCTTGTAGGCGATTATGTACGCGATCTTTCCTACAAGTCAAACACATTTGTATGGTTAGAAACATTTCATACAGAATATTCATACTAGCAAGTTCTTATGCTTAAATATATGACCATGCAACTACTTTAGCCAATACAACATTCATCCATATCTCACTGAACCTTTCTAGATGCCTTCCATCTCTACCATGACAACATTGATATTGTGCACTAATCCAATATGTCAGCAAAGAGGTTTCATTCTAGATAAGTAGCAATGGAGATTTGTATAGCACCATGACCTACTTACCCATCAAATGCATATTAGAAGTATACTGCCATTAATACAGACATCCTATGATGCATAATACATTAACTGAATATAAACAAATGCATAGCAAAACAATATCATGAAATGACAATTGAATACTTATATTTGTTTGTTTCGTGGGTAGACTCCTTCTTGAGCCTTTATCTTCATCATCTTCTTCATTCATGATAGCATCGTTTCTTATCCAACTGCTAAGGTGAATAAGAGATGCTTCAAGAGTTGAGTTCTTCATATTCCTCATCGCTTGAGGGATCTTATTTGGATGGTGAGAGCTTGATCTTCAATTGCTCCCATCTTCTCTTCTCTTCTTATGAGTTGAGCTTCTTCTTCTTCCGAGAGTCTACTAAAATTAATCACTTCCTTTTGCCATAGATTCCTTGAATGAATGAATCCCAAGATTTTCGGAGGCCATTCAAGGTGGCCATCACCACTTATGCATTCTTCACTTCTTTTACCGCTTCAAGTTGTTCTTTGATTTGAGAGACCCTTATGACTGCATAGTCTCTACATTATGGATCTTCACATTCTTCAACTCGTTTCTTAAGGTCATCTTCTGATGTATGTTCTTCCCTTCAAATAGCTTGGTCAAGGAATCAAACATCTTCGGTGTCTTTAGGGAAGACACTTGTGGTACAATTTGATCCATGATTGAATCAACAATAATCGTCTTGGCCTTGACCAAGTTCTTCTTGTGTGAGGCTTCTAACCTCATCTCCCTCTGGAAATGGAACCTCTCTACTCATGTAGGTTTCCAATTCATTTTCTTTAGAGAGATCATATACTTCCATAATTAGAGAATTTTTCAACTTCACCAAGCTTATCATCAAGCTGATGTGATAGATCACTTTGAAATGAGAACCTTAAATGAAAATAGCAAAGGATTAGATCTTACCGATTTGAGGTGTCCATCGTGGTTCCGGAACTGGATAATCTAGGGTTTGTCATAGAAACCCTAATTTTAAAAACTTGGAATATGTCAGATCTGATTAGATATATAGAAATATCTCTTGAAATGGAGCTTTCCAATGTAATCCTTTTCTGAAAACAGTGGAGGGAAGCTCCCGGAACACGAAGCCCTGTGTTTCCAATTTCTTCTGTAGAAATGTTTGTCACTGTTTCTATGATATAAATTAAATTATTGCTCTTATATGTTTAAAATTTCTCACTAAGGTAACCTTGCATGTCTCTGATCCAACAACATAGGTTTCATAAGAATTGGTTTCACCAATTGGGATTTACAATCCTTTTCCCAAGGTGACCTGTTACAGGACTGTTCGTAAAAGCGAAGTTGCACGGACGTCCACATGTCACTGTTTCATATTCTGAGTCTGAAATTTGGACCAAAACGTTTACATTCTGTGCCCTTTCTAGAAAAGCTACAGGAATTCCATTTGGAACTTTGTAGACCAAGCTGTAGAAATTATCCCCAGGTGTCCTTTTTAGCGATGAATTCCAGAAGAAGCTGGAACCCCAACTTGAAGGGATTCGATCGCCCCAACAATAGTGAATCGGAGGTGGAATTTTTGACATGGTGTTCATTGGGAGTTTATATTTGGTCCCTGCAAGTTTCAGCTCTTGAGCCCTTGCCAATCTCAGGATATAGAGAATGTACCAAAACTTAGCAGTTTTAGTATTTAGGGTTTTTCTAGCTCGAGGTCAAACTAGGGTTTGACTTTCCTGGAGTTTCACCCAACCAAATTTATTGATCCAGGTCTCTCAAATTCAATTTTTATGAGGAGAAAAATCCTATGGTAGGATCACTCAAAAATTCCTCTTTTGTAAAAATCCCTAATTTCCGCATCGAAAACTGAAAATGCTCGGAATTGAATTTTGCTTCGACAGAAAGATGCGCCCTTCAATTGAGAGTCTGCCTAGCATACTTTTGCTGATGGATTGTGGAGAGAGACCCAAAAGGTAAGAATCCATATCTTTTGCATATGCACAATGTCTTCTTCTCAGGTTAGCTCTGATACCATGTTATATTTTTATCATATAAGATACCATTATGATCTTAGGATCTTTAACTGAAAGAATATGCACAACACTAAAACATAAGCACAACAAAAGAGACAAGAGACACAAAAAAATTTCCTCGGGGAAAACATAAAGGATAAAACCCCACAACTTCCTCAAATATAGAATCAACACCAAAGGTAAAACCCAAAAACATAATGATGATCTCCCAACAACAGCAGTCTCTCTCTCTCTCTCACTGAGAGAGCTTCTTATCTCTCACTCATGCACCCCCAATAAGTGAGTGTGTGTGTCCTAAATAGAGATACTCACTCTATATTTATATTCTTCCGTTCACTTGGAACCCACTCTATCATGTCGGCCTCACTTAACAATTACTTACTAGAGCCAACATCTCTAGGAGTGTCTAATAACCCTAGTGCCCCACCACTTGTGGGGACTTTTCCTCCTCCAACCAATAGGAGGGTAACACAATGGTGGGGAATATTGCCCTGACTTATAATGACTCACCTAGGGTAATCATCACTAGAATAGTCTAATAACCCAAGGTCCCCATAACTATGGGGAATTTAACCCTTGACCAATAGGAGGGTTACCCACAATGACTTGACATGACTTTCTAATTATAGAAACTTCCATGAATAAACATTGGGGTATGACATGACTCAAGTACATGACAAATACATCCTGGAATAAACATCATGTTACAATACATAAGAAATATGGATGAATACATTTCGAAGTTACAAATACATCAACAATTACAAGTGGTATCAGAGCCCAGTTTCAATACTGAGAGACCTACGGGCACACCAAGCATTCACCCAGAGCAAATAAAGTATGTGGATTAAATATGTTACTAACATAAATTTTTATGTCATTTAAATTTTTTTGCATAGACAGGAAATTACAAGAATTTTTTTACAGCACTATTCAGTTTTTGAATTCTGAGGAAGAAAAAAGTCCTTAAGGGAAGATGACCAGCCCCACTCCAGAAGCGAAGCTGGTGGTAGAGCTAAACTTTGATGTTTTGAAAACTTTACACAATCTTCAAGCTGAATCGAAAAGTTTCATAGAAGACGGATTGAATGAAAGAAGGGAATAGCAATCTATAAATAATACCTTACTGAGAAATATGATGAGAGGAATCTCACAAGGCAAACCTACTCCATCCATAAACACTTCCAAAAGAGAACCTTACCCAAAATAGGCCAGCAGTTCAAGAGAAGAGGAAAAAGAACGTACCCCTGAAGCAACTAAAGAAGACCATCACAGTCCTTTTAGTGGTGACTTGTTTTCTCCATAGAGAAAGAAGAAAAAGAGTAATGACAGTCTTCAAGGGGAGTTCTGAAAAATAAGAGCCCCGACCTATTAAGGTGAAGTAAACATGGTGGAAAAGGCTAAAGAATGGTTGCTGGGCATGAGTAAGTACTTTCAGGTTCATAGCTATTCAATTGAGATGAAGGATCAGATTTCCATCTATAACATGGATGGAAAAGTAGCAAGATGGTGGAGAGATTTAAAACACACCAAGAAAGTTGAGCTATGGGAAATACGCTAGGATACTTTACGAAAACATTTCCAAGAAAAATATATGTCGAAAACATTCTTTGACCAAAAAGTGAAAGATTTTCATGAACTATGCATGGGATCCATGACTATGGATGCATTTATTAACATATTTCTATATATATTTCATTATGTACAATACTTCAAGGAAGAAAAGGTAAAGATACAACAGTTCCTAGGATGTCTTCCTCCCAGTTTCTGGGATAGGATTGAATTTGACATGCCCAATACTTTGGATACCACGTTGCACAAAGCTAGGCTCTATTATGATCATAGACAGCTGAGGCAGGAGAACCTGAACCGAATCTGAGACATATCTAAGAAATCATTTGATAACCATAAACCTGGGCCCAACACACAGCCATGCAGAAAGAATAATAGCTTTTAAGCGAACATGAACTTTAATAAAATTGGTACAAAGCCTTATGTACCAGTTGCTAATGTTAACAAACTAGTAGAAAGTGGAGACAATGCTACCCCGCTACAGATCAAGTGCTAGAAATGTAGCAGACCTCATTATGCCTGTGATTGTAAGAACAAGACTGGTGGGGTCTTGCACAACTTCCAAGAGGAACCAACCATAGAAGACAGAGATGGAACACCCCATATCTATGCAGCATTGGATGGTCGACAAGAAGGTGATCAAGCTACACTGGTTGAGATATAAGGTAAGATATTGAACACTACTGTTTCAATACTTATTGATCTCGGTACTTGCCAGAGCTATGTTGCACCTAAAATGATTTATATATGCAAACTAGGAAAAGTAAAGCATGATAAACATTGGATGGTTTAGTTAGCCACAGGTATGAAATGGAAGGTTTTAGAAATTGTTAAGGAATGTGAGGTAAACCTGAATGGTTTTCTTACGAAAGCAAGCCTGAACATCCTACCTTTAGGATCGTACGATGTACTTATCAGCATGGATTGGCTAGAAAAACACCATGTCATGCTCGATTGTTTGCACAATTCTATATTGTCTATTAATAGACTAGGGAACCAAGTGAAGGTTTAGGGCATTACAAAGAAAGTCTATGTAAGAAAAATATCTTCCTTACAAGAAAAGAAATGCATGAGGAAAGGCTACAAGTTGTTTGCAGTAAACATCCGAGACATAGAGTCTCATAGGGAACAACACATAGAAGAATTCCTCACTCTTGAAGAATTCAAGGATGTGTTTCCTGAGGAAATTCTGGGATTACCTCCGAAATGAGACCTGAACTTCTCCATTCAAATGACCCCAGGATTAGTTCCGGACTCCAAATCCCCTTACCGCATGAGTGCACCTAAGTTGGTGGAACTCAAACTACAGTTGTAGGAGCTGATAGAGAAAGGGTATATCCAACCCAGTGTTTCCCCTTGGGGAGCACCAATATTGTTCATAAATAAGAAATATGGTACAATGCAGATTTGCATTGATTATCGTCAATTGAACAAAATGGCTATAAAGAACCATTACCCACTCCCCTGGGTTGATGACTTGTTCGATTAGGTAGGAGGAGACAAAATATTTTCAAATATTGACTTGCTATTTAGATACCATCAGGTATGGATTCACGAGGAAGATATTCACAAAACCTCCTTTCGTGCAAGGTATTGGCACTACGAGTTTGTAGTGATGCCCTTCGGGTTGACCAATGCACCCATGAACTTTATGTGTATGATGAACAACATATTAAGTAGGTATCTAGATAATTTTTTCCTAGTCTTTATTGACAACATTCTGGTTTATTCCAAGAATAAAGAGGAACGTGAAGAACACCTTCTTATAGTACTACGAGTGTTAAGAGAACACCATATTTACACGAATTTTAGTAAATGTGATTTTTACAAACTGCAGATATAGGTCACATTATATCCAAGACAAGGACAGTTGTGGACCCGAAAAATATTAAAGCCGTAAAGGATTGGCCCACCCCTACTAGTGTCACGGACATTAGGTCATTCTTGGAATTAGCTAGATATTATCGAAATTTCATTGAGAACTTCTCAAGAATCACTTGCCCCATAACTGCTTTGTAGAAGAAAGTAAATAAGTTCATATGGACTAACAACTACAAAGAAGGTTTTCAAAATATTAAGCAGCTTTTGACGACCACACCGGTATTGAAGATTGTGGATCTTGATGGGTATTTCATTGTTTGCACAGATGCAAGCAAGGAAGGTGTTGTAATATCAGAGATCACATAAGGTTACCAATAATACACACTAAAAAAAATGAAAGAGCACATATCGTCATTTAACTTACCTGGTTCTTCTCCTGTGTTGATTCGGGATAGATGGTCGGGACCGACATTTAACTTGCCTAGTTGAACAAAGACCTCAAATTCAAATTCTTGGAAGAGAAGTAGCCAGGGACAAATCCTTCCATGATGGAGTGGTTTATTGACAAGATACTTCAGGGCCTGATGGTCAATATAGAATATAAATGGGTTAGCGAAGAGATAATGCCGATACTTTTGGAGGGAAAAGACCATACCTAGGGATTCTTGTTCTATGGTTGAATAGTTTCTTTCAGCCTTGTTTAATATTAGAAATACCATTCAGCTTGGAGATGACATCTCCAGAGATGTCGATCGGCTCGTCGAAGTAGAACCGACCATTGTGATACCGACTAATAATGAACTTGACAGCAACTTCCTTCATTCCACCAAAGCTGGCCATCAGCGGTGCATTGGCATAGCTGAAGAGAGTGCTTCGTTGGATTTTCTATGCTACATGAGTGGCCTTTTTGTCAACAAAGGCCCATTCTTGGATCTCGATCCATAGATTTTTCCATGAGCCTTCCTGTACTTTGGCATTTTTTCTGTTCTTCAGCCTATGGACTAAAGGTGTATCCACATCCTATATCTCCTTGGCCTTGGTTGATGCTCTAGTCTGCTTGGGGGCCATTGTGTCAGTTTGGTCGATGTCACTAAGGGGTTCTCATATTTTGGTCGACTATGTGCTCTGATGCTCTATCTGTATAGGTTGCGGTGAATGAACCTTTGGCGGTCCAGTATTTATAGGCGATGCGATGGTTGTGTGCGGCAATGGGTGTATTAATGGTGGACATGATGTTCCAGCTGGAGTACGCAAGTGTGAGTTAATGGTGAATTGATTTTGGTGCTTGATGTCATGAATGCGCGATGGGATTATCGAGGTTGTCAGTTTGTGTCAGTGATGAGAATGGTCGACAGAAGTAGTCGATGAAAGTGGTTGATGGTCATGATGGCGGTTGTCGATATGGTGAGTTCCTTTTATGGTTTTCTATCTGTAGGGTATTATTTTGTTTTTGGAATTTTTAGTTTTTTATGGATTTTGGTTGACAGTTGTGGTCGTTATATGATTTTTTTTTTGAATTAGTTTCTGTAGTGTTTTATTCAGGCTCCATTAATGAGCTTTCGAAATACTATGCCGTGTAACACCCTTAGTCGGACTGATCCATTGGGATGTATCTCTTCGACAACATAAGGTCCCATCCATTCTGTGTGGAGTTTCTTAGGTTTTCCTTTGACCCGACTAATGTATAGTAAAGCAAGGTCGCCGACCGACAGGTTTTTGTTCTTGATGTTGCGGTCATGCCATGCTTTATGTTGTTACTTCTAGATTTCTTAGTGTTGTATAGCCATGAGTCGATGCTCTTCCATCCTTCTAAGTTTAAATAGTCAGTCCTTCCTTCCTTGTTCGACATCGACATATAGTATTTCTACGATAATAGGTGTCTGTTGTTGGAAGTGTAGTGGGACTACTGCTTCTTGTCCATAAACTAGTTGAAAGGGAGTTTGGTCAGTCGATCATTTATAGGTTGTTCTGTATGCCCATAAGACTGCAAGTATTTTCTCATCCTTGTCGTCCTTGTCAGCATTACAATTTTTTGGTTAATCCTCTTTTTAATGTTTTATTGAATGCTTCAATTGCTCCATTCGATTGAGGATGATATGCTGTACTCCGACGGTGGTCAATTTGGAACTGGTCGGTTAGGGTTTTGATAGTTTTGTTGATAAAGTGTGTCCCCTGGTCGCTAATCAAGTTTAGTGGACATCCAAGTCTAGTGATTATATTCTCATAGATGAACTTAGCGGCTATCTCACTAGAACACATATCAACTGGTTCAGCTTCTGCCCACTTAGTGACATATTCCACTTCAGTAATAATATACCTTACACCTAATATTTTTGTCGGGATAGGAAATGTCCTATGAAGTCTATGGCCCATATTTTGAATGTGAGATTAGGGTTTACTGATATCAAGGGAATTTCTATACTAGGCAGGGGTTGACCTGTAACGGAACCAATGTTGTAATCTCATAGATCACATAATGTTACCGATAATACACACTGAAAACATATATAATTATAAAACATAGACAAGAGATAAGAATAGATAGATGAATAAATATATTATATTATACAAATGAGTCCATACAACATAGAGAACTAAACTGAGTTCTCATCTGGGTCAACATCCTAATATATATCATTATAGAACGATTACAAAATAGCTACCTGTCGGTTCGGTGAACCGACGCGACCTTAGGTGGCCGACCTATTTTCTTATTTTAGTCAGCCAACTGAATTAGTCGGTTGATCGACTAAGTCGGACCATCGAATTAGTTGGCTGATCGACTAAGTCGGCTCTTGTAGAAGTCGACTTATCGACTTGCTCCTTCTACAAAAGGAATTGGAGGATTCCTTTTGCAGAATGATCACGTGATCTATTATGAATCATGGAAGTTGAAAGAACATGAGAAAAATTACCCTACGCATGACCTTCAGTGAGCATCCATCATCCATGCTTTGAGGATGTGGAGGCACTACCTCATTGGAAGGAAGTTCCTTCTAAAGATAGACAAATGAGTCTGGAGTATTTATTTGATCAAGCGGATCTGAATGCAAGGCAAGACATATGATTTGATTTCTTCAACGAGTACCATTTTGAGCTTAATTACAGTAAGGGAAAGGAGAATAAGGTTTCCAATGCTTTAAGTTGACGAACTCACATCATTTACGAGGTGACTTTGAGTCAAACCGATGCATATTTGAATGAGAATATTAGAGCGACCAACAAAGTTGACCTCTTCTATGTAGATATCCTCAAGAAAGTCCAAGAGGACAGGATGTTTCAACAACAAAAATAATACAAGGTCGATGAATCTGTACTACTATGGTCCAAGGATCACTTGTATGTTCCATAAGGAGAGGACCTTCGGTTCAGCATCCTCATAGAATTTCATAGGGAACCCTACTCGGGGCACCTAGGATATCAAAAGATGATATCTGTTGTTAAGAGACACTTTTTTTGTCCTATGTTAAAGGCTGACATTGCAATGTTTATTGCAAAATGTTAGGAGTTCCAGCTAGTCAAGGTTGAGCATCAACATGCTCCAGGATTGCTACAGCCGTTACCCATTCCAGAACAGAAGTGGGAGGTTATTAGTATGTAATTTATCACCAGTTTACCGAAAAGTAAGAAGAAAAATGATTCTATTTTTGTGGTCATCGACAAGTTGTGGAAGGTAGCACACTTCATTCATGTAAAGTCAACCTACAAGGCCGTGAACATTGCTGATATCCTTTTGAAAGAAATATTTAGATTACATGGGATACCCAAGGTAATTATCTCAGATCGAGATGTTAAGTTCACAGGAAAATTTTGGAGATCTTTATTCTTTGGAATGGAGACATGGTTGAACTTCAGTACTGCATATCACTTGCAGACAGACGGGCAGACTGAAAGGGTAATCCAAATTGTCTAGTACATGCTCCGAATGTATGTCATGTGCAATCCCACAAAGTGGTAGGATTATCCACATCTCGCAATGTTTGCGTATAACAATGGTTATCATGCTTCCACTGAGATGAGTCCCTTTTAGGTACTCTATGGACGGAAGTGTAGGACACTGGTTACTTGGGATATCTTGGTGGGTTGGCTCATGTTAGGGCTTGATTTGTTGATGGACCTGGAACAATTGGTTACCAAGGTCCAGGTGAACCTTAAGGAAGCACAAGACCACCAGAAAAGTTACGCAAATCGAAAAAGAAAGGATAAGTAATTTCAAATACATGATCATGTTTACTTGAAAGTAAAATAAGTTAGCACCTATATTTTGTAGACTTTTTGAAATAATGGCCAAGAAAGGGCCAGTAGCTTACGAAATATTATTTCCCATGCATATAAGAGTCCACAATTTTTTCCATGCATCTTTGTTAAATAAATATGTTTTTGATACTAAACATGTTGTTAATTAGTCCCTATTATAGGTAGAACCTGATGGAGAGTTTTCCCCTTAGCCTACTCATATATTGGAAAAAAGATAAGTGCGGCTTTGGAAGCGCACCATGGTCCAATTGAAAGTGCAATGGAAGCACTTTGAGGCTGACAAAGCAACTTGGGAGAATGAGGCCACCACGAGAAAGGATTTCCTTGCCTTGTTTCATGATATCGTTCTGAGTCCCTAGGGATAGTGTTGTTCTAAGAGGGGACGGATGTAATATCTTGAATTTTGGACCTAATACTTATAAGAATTTGCCTATTGATTATGATGATTATCTCGATGTTTTATTTTATATTGGGTCAAATTACCTACTGCATATGAACATGATGATTTGTTTTATATATTCGGTGTAAGAAAATTATTGATGATATATGTATATGATTTTTTGTGTTGGGCATGGACCCTGAAGCACATGATTGACGAGATGTTTTTTGTAGAGCAAGGAGCTCTAGAACACTAGAGTGATTGATGAATTCTATTGAGCGAGAAGCTCTAGAGAACATGAGTACTTACCTTTTTGTTGAGTGAAAAAATCTAGAACACATGAGAATATAATTGGATGTGTTGGGCATATTCCCTGGAGCCTTCCATGTTGAGGTTGAGCATAAGCTCTGGAGCATCGGATCCTTGGTCATTATATCCCTAGATGTATTGTACAAGTACATCCTAGAATTTAGTGTTGAGCGAAAGCTCTAGAATTGCACTATGTTTGTAACTCTATGCTATNATATATATATATATATATATATGAACTACTATAGAAAGATACCCAGGTTTTCTTGGAGCTCTACAAGTGTTCGGTGGATAGTTGAAGGTTTTTCATAGCCTTTGTAGGTTGGTGGAGTCCCATCAGCAAAAATTGAGATGGTTCCTACTCCTCCTGAAGAGGAGAGGGACTACAGGAGCCTGAAAGATGTGGAGGTAGATACCACCACAATGGGATCAAATAAGGACAAAGGAAAAACAATATTCAATGCCCAGACAAATGCCAAATCTGGGGGAGGGTGCAGTAAAATAAGAAAAGAAGAAAATCCTTAATCAGGGTGCAAGAAGGACGAGACAGTGCATCTCAAAATCCAATACGGGCCCTCGACTACAGATCAAGTTAGATAGAGTCAGTGAGGAGATTCAATATATGAAGGAAAGGAACCTCATAGGAAAATTTGTGGGGATCTGGCCCACAGAAAAGATGTTGGTGGGTTGGATAAACTCTACATGGAAACCCCAAGGCTACTATGACCTCCAGGTGGGAGCTAATGGTTTCTTTACCATCATACTTTTCAATGAAGAAGACATAACTAAGATATTTGAGAATGGCCCCTACTTTTTCAACTCGGTAGGTCTATTCCTGAGACCCTGGAAAGAAGGATTTGACCCAAATAAAGAAAACTTGACCATTGCTCTGGTTTGGATCATAATGTATTCCCTCCCTTCGGAATATTGGAAGGAAGAAATTCTTACAGACATAGGGAATACCCTGGGGACCTTCATCAAAGTCTTTGACCAAACGAGACAGAGCAAAATACATCTCGTTTTCTAGGATATGCATCTACCATGACATCTCAAGAGATCTATCGGATGGAATAGATCTAACATGGGAAGATGAGGAATGGTTTCAAGACATAGACTATAAGCAAATCCCATTTAGATGCAGGCATTGTCATGAACATGGAAATTTGTTCAGAGACTTCCCCCAAATCAAGATATCAGGTGGGAAGCAAGAGCTAGACTAGTTGGACTCAGAAGGTTTTACCAAAATCCAAAACAAAAAGAGGCAAGCCAAAAAGACTTTGGGTCCTGATGTCCATAAAAGGGTGCAAAACTAGAACCGGTTTGCAACCTTTCAAGAAGATTAGTAATTAAAAAATGCCAAAGCTCAAATAGTAGATTCACAGGACAAAAAACCAAGCAATAAACAAGGGGAATAGGATAAAGAAATATCGGGAGAGGCCAAGAATCAAGTCCCTCTAGTTTCCCCTTGTACTATGTCTGCTTCCCTAGAGGGCTGTTGCCCGATTCGGCTTGAGGAATCTGAAGCAGAACCAGGATCAGGGGATGGTTCTTTCGAATACATGGAGGTAGGATATCTAGACCTCGATAGAATGGAGGTATCTTGCTCTGATCAAGAACCAGCAAAAAACCCCCTGCAACAAGTTTCTATTCTAGAGAATGCAATAATTCAAGCCAAGAATGAAAATACCCTAGGAGTAGTGACGAAGTCTCTTAAAATCATAGATGGTAAAGGGAAACACTCAAAAAAAGACAAAATAGGAAGACCAAGTAATATCCATAGAATCAAAGCTATAGGAGAACAACTGGTGGCTTTAGGGTAGTATCCAACCATAGATGCATCCCTCCCCCCCCGAATTAATCCTTATTAATGTAGATTACAACCTGGAACATTAGAGGTTGTCATAGCATGCTAAAGAAGCAAATTCTGAAAAGAAGAAAAGATAAGGAAAATTTAGGGATTATTTTCCTTCAAGAAACCAAATGCTCGGGAGAAGAGTTCGCAAAGATAACCCAAAAAATATGGAAGGGATGTGAATCAGTCGCCATTGATGCTAGAGGAGCAGCTGGGGGGCTGGGCATTCTATGGAAACCCCAAATAGTAACCTTATTAGGGTTTCTTACCACCACCTTTTCTATTTATGTTGTGTTCCACATACTCGATACCCGAATTCGAGGATTCATATCCAATGTCTATGGCCCTTCGAAGGATGACTAGAAGCAGGCTTTTATCGAGTCTATCACAGACCTAAAAACCCTTGCTCATAATAGAGCATGGGTTATTGGAGGTGACTTTAACTTGATAAGGAATCTCGATGAAAAAAAAGGTGGAATCCGTAGGCTAAACTCATCCAACACTCTTTTTAATAACACCATTTCTAACCTGGATCTGATTCATGTTAGAACGACCAATGGTATTTTCACTTGGAACAACAAACAATATGGAGACAGAGGAATTTCCTACAGACTCGACAGATTTTTGCTATCTAAACTGGTCATGATGGTTGGAGGAAACATCCGAGTAGTTGTCCTCCTAGTAGCAGGCTTAGATTACTGGCCCATAACTCTGGAATGGGAGAATGTGGGAGTCCACCCTCAAAAGCCTTTTCATTTTGAAAAATTATGGCTCCTTCATCCAAAGTTCCAAGACAAACTCAAAGACTGGTGGGAAAAATCACCCCCAGTCAGAGGTACCCACATGTATGAGTTCCAACAAAATCTGAAACACCTCAAAGAATGCATTAAAAAATGGAACAAGGACTCCTTCAATAATATTTTTCAAGAAAAGCAAGCTCTAGAGACCAAGATCCAGCATCTCCAGTCCCAAGTTATTCTTAATGGTTACTCCGAGGCTCTGAGGTTTCAGGAAAATACCCTCTTGTAGGAATTCAATCAAAGAGAGAGACAAGAGGAAGTCTATTGGAGCGAAAAATCCTGCATCAAGTGGCTTCAAGAAGGGAAACGTGATACAAGTTTTTTCCACAAAGCGACCATTCAAAATAGGCATGGCAATAGAATGGACAAGCTAAAGAAGGAGGATGGGAGCATTTCTGAAAGACAAGGGGATTTGGAGAACACTCTTCACCATTACTTTGCTAACCTCTTGCAAGAACCGAAAAGAGACAGGGAGGAAGCTCAAAGAGAGGTTCTCAGACACATCCCCAAATTAATCATAGAAGACCACAACAAAGTGCTTGGAAAATCCATCGAGATTTCAGAAGTTGAAATGGAGGTGTCCTAAATGGCTAAAGGTAAAGCGTCAGGACCCGATGGCTTGACTTTTAATTTTTTCCATGCAGGTTGGGAATGGATGAAAGAAGAAATTGTAGACCCGGTGGAGGACTCCAGGATATTGGGGAATATCCTCAAAGCTCTCAACTCAACTTTTGTGGCCCTCATCCCAAAACAAAGTGGCACAGAAGACCCTAGTAAACTTAGACCAATCACTCTTCGTAATGTCATATACAAAATTATCTCAAAGGTAATAGCTAACAAGTTGAAGCCACTCCTCCCTCTTATCATTTCCCCGGAGCAAGTTGGCTTTGTGTAAGGAAGAAAAATCTTGGATGGCATCATATTAGTCCATGAAACTATCCACTCTGTCAAAGTAACCAAGTCTCTAGGTATGCTTCTTAAACTTGATCTTTCAAAATCCTACGATAAATTAAATTAGCATTTTTTGGAGGGCATTTTAAAAGCATTTGGCTTTGCGGATGAATGGACTAACTTGATCATGAATCTGGTTTCCTTTGTTTTCTTCTCCATTTTGGTGAATGGTTCTCCCTGATTCCATTTCAATGGTTCTAGAGGAATAAGATAGGGGGATCCTCTATCCCTGTTCCTCTTCATAATAACGGCTGAAGGACTTGGAAGACTGATCAAGAGCAGGAGAGTAGAGAATAAAATCCATGGCTTATCCTTAACAAAAGGAATGGACCCACAAACCCATCAACAATTTGTAGATGATAATATGTTGATGGGCCCATCCTCAGTACATAAAGCTAGGGGAATTGAAGATTGTTTAAATACATTTCTTGAAGCAAGTGGCCTTGAAATCAATAAGGAGAAATATCAGACCTACTTTTTCAACACGCCCAGGATCACTAAATGAAACATCCTTAGAATTATGGAATTTTAGGAAGGAATCCTCCCTTCTAAGTATCTAGGTGCCCCAATGGAAGAATATACTATTAGATAGGTATCTTGGAAAGATTTGCTGGGAAAGATCAACAAAAATCTCACCCTATGGACCTATAGAACCCTTAATTTACCAAGTAGACTTATCCTGGTAAAATTGGTCTTGTAGGCAATGCCAATGTATCTCTTTTTAGTTTTTGTAGCCCCAAAATCCATCATAAAAGAAATAAAAAATATACAGAGACAATTCCTATGGGGGGTCACCAAAGATATAAGGAAATGGACTTTGGTGGATTGGAAAACCATCTGTACCCCGAAGATTTTAGGAGGCCTGGGTCTCAGAGATCCCACGAACAATAATAAAATAATGAGTGCTAAGATATGGTGGAGATGGGTGAACTACCATGAATAACTGTGGGCCAAATTGTGGCATTTGAAATATGCACCCCAATGGCCATACCAAACCTTGGTCAAGTTTCTGAAAGACAGCTCAGGCAAATTGGGGGGTTGGTGCAAAAACACAGTTTCTGGGAAGTTAGGAATGGTCAAAATTCAAGATTCTCGAGCGAAGCTCTGAACCAGGAACCAGCTATCTCGTGTGGGGAAGACACACCCATTTTACGCTCTTTCCTTCAAAACAATGCAATGGATAATGTGGCGGAATTCTGGGATCATAAAACTACTAATCAAAGGTTCAAAATATGGAAGGACAAGAGATGGTGGCAAGACAAGGAACCAGGGGGAGACGTAGATAACTTCCTAGAAGAACTCTGCAGGAAAAGATTTCCCCTAACTACTGAACCAGATAAGCTAAGGTGGGGTTACTCTACCTTTGGCAATTACAATCCAAAATAATCCATAGGCTTGCTAACGGAAACCCTCAATGTAATCCCAGAATCTAAGTGGAATTGAATCTGGAAGGGTGGTTGGTGGCCCAAAGTTTCTATCTTCTACTAGTTGGTTATTAAATTTCGCATCCAAACCTGGAACAACTTACAAGCCAGAGGTTTTATTGGGCTATCCCGATGTTGCTTGTGCGAGGATAAGGTAGAGACTATTAACCATTTGTTGGACGAATGTGGGGTGGCCACTGCCTTATGGGAGAGTGGGGTGACCATCTTCAGAAGAGACAATAGACACAGGGGAAAACCAGACCTAACCATTGGAGGGTGGCCCACTAATAGCTTCAAAAACAAAATTGTGAACCATTTATCGGAACTTCTCCCTGGCTTCACAACTTGGGAAATATGGAAGACAAGAAACAAAAAAAAAATTGAGAACAAAGATAGAAAACCCGAGGAGTTGTGGGAATCCATTACAAGACATTTGAAATAAACTATAACCTTACAATCTTGGTCGTAGGAATAATTCAATGTGGAAAGCAATGAACGGAGTATTTTGTAGGATTTCAAGGTTGATGAATTACCTCCAGACAACTCAATTGCTCGCCCAAGGCCAGTGCAAGTCTCTAGCCCACTGTTCTAGACCCCTCCCACCTTTGGAACCTTCAAACTCAATTTTGATGGTGTTGCTGAAGGTAATCCAGGACCAGCTGGATATGGAGGCACCATTCAGAATTCGAGGGGCTGCATTCTTAGCCTATTCTGGGGCTCAATAGGGACAAACATGAATAACATGACCGAGCTAGAAGGGCTTATCAATGGTCTGATCTGGGATAAGAAAAATGGTAAACTTCTGTTAGTGGTGGAAGGGGATTCCCAAATCATTATCAACATGTCTCACAAGCTCCTAGCAGGATCCCTCGCGACCCAAGTTTCCAAAAATTAGAGATGGGAGAGCAGATTATTAGCCCTCCGGGAGATCCTAGCAGGAGAGGAAGCCCTTCTGCTAACTCATGTCAAGAGGGAATGGAATAGGGTAGCAGACGCCATGGCTAATTCAGGCGTGGAGAGTGAATTTTATTTTCATGCAGAGAGTAAGGAGGATGAAGGTAAAACTCAGCAAGTATGGAATGGGTGCTCCAAGGTGGCGGAGGAAGACGTGAGGCAAAATGAATCATGCCATGCATCTGAAGGACAGATGGCCCAGATTTAGGGTGTGGTCCGATGTTGGAGTGACACCATCTCAGGTGGGCCCACCACCGCTGGATTGACATTTGTGGCCAAAAATGGGAGCCTTCATCCACAATCTAGGGCACGAGGAGTTCTGTCTCAGCATATGCCCTTTAATTCCTAACACGCGGATCCTTCCCATTTTTCAACGCTCAAAATCCAGCCGATGTACAAGGCATGTGGTTCCTGCACATGAAAACCTCCATAATGGATGGGATGATCGAATTTTCTTTCATAGTGAGGGTTTCCATAAAGACAGACTCATGGGAAGGAAAGAAGTTAGAGGAGCGGGTACTGATCTCGACAGGAAGCTTTATGGTCTGGAAGCTATGAAGGCGGACCATATCCATTGGCATGCCGTAAATATTGAAGTTGTGAATTGCTCGCAGTGGATGCGAGATCGTCTCAATCATGGCAAGTTGCAGAGCATAATGACAGGTTCAGGGATAGTTAAGGCAGGTGATAGCCGGGGCAGATCCTTGACAGAGGAATTTCCTATTTATACCCACTCGTCGAAGGCTCTGTTCACTTCCATTTATCTTCTCCCCCTCCTGTCCCTATCTTCTAATCTTTGGAAAGATGGCACCATGACCAGACTATGGAGGGTAATATCCAGAGTGAGAGGCCACAATTGAGGAAGTAACCTCAGTGAGGCCTCTGTTGAAGCTGAGGAAGAGCCAACACCCCAAGCGGCCACTCCTTTCAATTGGGGCAATCAATACTTGTCTGAAACTCCATCCGCGGTTGATGCCTACATTGCTATCTTGGTAATCGATCTCCTCAGGGAGTTCAAATCGATCATGGGATGACCCTTGGTTCCCAGCCCTTTCTGTTCTGCATGCATTATGCTTTCCCGTGACATTCAAGCCAAAAATCAAACTACACAAGGCGTCCATGAGGCTATGGAAACTATCCATCATGGACTATAGAAAAGTACGGGAGGCTTCCGACTATTGGAACAAATTGCACAAAATATGCTGGTTAATCCAGAAGCTATGCCCAAGAATTTGGGGGTCACACCAGTTAACTCTCCAGCCACCAGCCTCTCAGTGAGGAATTCCCAGGCACTATCCCCAGCGATACTAGCCATTAGTTGGTTATGTGGTCTGAAGGTTGTTCGTCTTCTTTGAGGCACTTGGTGGGTTCCCATGCCTTTTGATTGGTCTCATTCTCTACTTTTGTTAATGGCCTCTGAGCCGCTTTGTTTTCTTTTGGGTCAGTGTTAGGTATCGTTTCTTTTAGGAAGGCCGTTTGGGGCCAGGCCGGGCTATAGAATTTTTTGTAACCGGTGTTTTGAGAACTAGGCATAGTCAAGCCTGCTTTTCCTTTTGTTTCTGCAAGCAATTTCCGTCTTTTTGGGATGAAGGTCACTTTTTTTCGAGCAAAGGATCATCCACTCTTTGTACCATTTTTGTATCATAATAGAATCGCTTACTTACAAACAAACAAAAAATTCAGAAAAAAATTGATCTCATCACACTTATTTATAAGTGATTAAATGAAATTTCAAATTTTTGTTTTCTCGTCAAAGTACTAAAGAGCTACCACCTTATACGAGGGAAATCCAACATGAAAGGATGTTTAGCATTACCAAGCCTAGTAGACCTAAACCATCTACCTACTTGACCTTAATAAAGAAGTGTCATTTAGTCGAGGGATCATGGTATATGATGCCCAAAGACAAATGTTAACAAGTGTTATAATACTATGTATTTTATACATAGTTTGTATAAAGAATTAATTATGATTTAATATATAATTAAATAAAATAAAGAAGAGAAGCTCCTTCAATTATTATTTATTATTAAAGGATTAATAAATAGTATAATACCTATGAAAGTTTAAGTAGGAACTAGTTAAAAGTTCCAAGGTTATGTATTCAAAATTACCCCAGTAATTAAAAAGGGTTAAATCAAGAAACCAAGGTTTCTTGATTTAACTGTCCCTTTGACTAAAAATTCTTTCTATAAATACTAAAGCCAAGAAAAGGCTTGGGGTCCTGATTTTTATCTTGGAGAATTATTATTTTGCCTGTTTTTTCTCTCAAGTGTTTTCTTGGAGAATTTTCTCTTGGGAGGAAAAGAGGATTGATTCAAAACTAAATACCATTTAGGAAACACTACCTTATGAGCACTAAGCTACTTGCATGTTGGAGTCCAGCTCAGGGGGATCCAGATGAGAACCAGGAATGGTTCCAGGTCATGGTTGGAAGTAACGTGGTAGTTCCCAAGTGATTTGGTCAACCTGATTTGGTCAACCAAATCAAAGGTCATATCTATCTTAAATTGATAATGCTAGTTATTTAAAAAGTGTGCAGCTTGAGGAAGATAAATTACAGGTACGAGTTCCTAGTATGTCAAAGTTCATTTCTATAGTAAATGCTGGATGCTTTATGTAAATGCTTTTATATATATTATTAGACCTGGAATTGATTGGTTCTGTCCATATCTCCTAAGGCTAGATATCTTAAAATCTAACCCTATACTATCTATTCTATCTTCTAGATTATATAATGAATATGTTAGATGAATCTTTCCAATGTATCTACTAACCTACGTATTTGTTTTTCTGCCTAGATTCTACTACAGTTTCTATTCTCTTCAATACTCCCTCGGTTGTAAATATTATCATAGGATGTATATATCTAGTATTTCATCTCTAAATTTTGTTTTTGTATTCATTCAATATTCATAAATTATTATTGTAAACTAGGTAAATCCAAACCTGGTATTTATTACTCACCTATTATTTATAACTCTACTGACATATTATATTTGTTAGTAGAGACATGTTTTAGATTATAGTAGATTTAATCACATTAGTAAGTTTAAAAGAAATAAGTATACTAAATAGATATCTTAGGGTATTACTTACAAATAAAATTATTTTATAGCTATCTATATATTTAAAATTCCAAAATTAAATAACTCATCTAAGACATTTCAAGGTATGTTATAATAAAATTATACTAGTATCGAACCTTTTCTTTTAAACTAATGAGTATCAGAAGTAAATAAATGAGGGAAGCATCGTGACCATCCATGTGGTCCTTTACAATTATTTCTTCATAATTCATACAAAAGAATCCAGAGTTCTATCCATTTTCCATCTATACATAACCATAAACCAAATTACATAACTGATCAACAATGTCATAATCCAGATTAAAATAATACATCATATATAGTAATCATATCATAGTAAAACAACATCGAAATCATATTATAAATCCATGTATTGCAACAGGAATAGGAATCGAATATTGTGGGCATGCAAGCCCAGTTTTCTTTTATCTATTAAAATACCATTTATTACATTACATTAAAACCCACTTCCCAATAGAGGTCACGACATCGATTCCCATGGATGTCCAGACCCAAGGTAAGGCCTTAAAACAACCCATAAGTATTATAAGTGCAAAACAACAATCCAATTTCTATAACCATTCTTACACAGGCCATACTATACATCAAATCGTATGTAGGATGTGGTTTATAAAATACATCCATTATAAATACACATAGTCCATTTACCGATTAAATACAATGAATTCCATCAAGGGTCTTAAACCCTTTCCTCTACGAAACCAATGAATGCACAACACTCACATAAGTCATGGCCTCGGCCAAGTTTTAAATTTAATACACAGTCCTACAAAAATTAACCCTGCGCTATACTATCGCAACACTGTGGGAAGGCTCATTCCATTCATGGCATGGCCTAGTATACCCATGATGTCCATATATTTACATTTACAAACTAAGTAATGTCATGGTACAAAAATCTTCAAGTCGGTGAATGCCCACATAAATCCACCATAACAACATAATAACACAGCGAAATAGTGCTATGCGCATCATAAGATTAAACCATGGTAAATCAAATAATAAAAATAGTATGCATCCATTTACACAGAGCTTTCCATGTAAACTACGTAGTCATCATATTAAAATTTATTAAAATTTTTACATAGGCATGCCAATGGGATAATGCACCATTGCAAGCAATGGTGTATCCCATGGCTAAAAGACCCCAAAGAAAACATGATTGCATAAACAAAAACCCAGTATGCTAGAAGCCCAAACATTCCTCTCTTTGCTGCTAACATCCAAGTGAAAATTTACAAACCCAAATTTACACACAGAACCAGAGGGAGTGTGACTTCACTCCATGGTCGAAGCCTTTTCAACATTGTTCAAAAAAACCCCAAGCCTGTAATATTATGCCCAAAGGAGAAATGTAAACCCCACATCAAAACCCACAGCATAAAACCCCATCCAATCAAATATATGCATAGTCTTCTGAAGAGGGCTGAGAGGTAGCAAGTAGATTTTTGCTCACAGGCTTACCACGGCCACGATTGAAAATGTTTGGGGCCCACAAAGATTTGAAGCCATGCTTCTTCTCATTGCCTTTCGGTACCTGCAAACACAATTAAAACCAACAATGAGAAGTATCGCCATAATAACAAGCTTTAATCCAAACTATTGTGCAGGCATATAGACCCAACAAGGACATACCTCACAATCTGGAGGTCATCTCGATGGTCTTCCACCTGCGCAAAGCCAAAGTTCAAAACCCCAAATGACAAACAACACACAACTATCATGAGTGAATCCTAAGGGAAGGCTGTCATGTTTCTCCAAACGCATTGAATGCACCAGTTCAAAACCATTAAAGCCATTGAACATAACACTAAACCCACTCTCCATAGTTTAACATCGTTGTTTTTGTGACAAAAAACCCATGGCATAAACCCTAAAATCGTATGTTTTCTACCATATGTTATGTCACCACCCAAACTCTATCACAACATTAACATATTACAAGGTTTGCATGATGGTGAGATTACAATAGTACATTGTCCATAGTGTTGGTAATAACTCCCGATTCGATACTATTCCATTAACATATCATACATTTATACATTTCATGTGGCGGTTGAGAACCAGCCTTTTCACCTTCCTATGCAACTATTCATATTCCTATTTATTTATTTATTTACATTATATAATCTCGACGGATTATATTCTAACAATCCCCCTCTTAATCCGAAGGGGTGTTCATAAGTCCGAGCATGTTTCTGAATCTTTCAAACTTTTCTCGTCCAAGCGCTTTGGTGAAGATGTCTACAACTTGATCATTTGTGGAACAATGTCGAAGATGGACTACCTTGGCCTCTACATGATGTTGAATCAAATGATACTTTGTGTTGATGTGTTTGGTTCAATCATGGAATCTAGGATTCTTAGCCAGCTTGATTGCAAAAGTATTGTTGACCAATAATGGAGTGGAATTTTCTTGTTTTTCTTGCAAATCTTCAAGTATCTTCCTTGTTAGAATAATCAACCCATAGTATTTACCCACTTAGACATTATTTCATTTATTTTGTCTTATTTGCCTAGTCCATGAGTCCCACCATGTGCAAGTTGTCAATTGCCTATCCATAGAGGTCAAACTTGCCATTATTGACTCATGGAGCGCTTTGGAAAGTCCTGGGAATCAAATCTGCTTTATTCCTGGCCTCCTAGGCACCCTTCTGCTTTTTCTGCTTTGTTGACTGCTTTTCCAGCTTTTAAAGCACATAAGGAAAGCTAGACTAGGTGAGGTGAACCTGTTTTATTCCCCTTTCATCCTCCACTCTTTCCTCCATGCAAAAGCATGTATGAGCTGCCATTTGACCACTCTTTATCTTGACCATGCGCCCTTGCTAATTCGTGGGGTCCTTGATAGATTTGGGATCAGCTTTTTACACCTATGGGGGATTTGCCTATTTTGGGTAAGCCTGCTTTATGCTAGATTTGGATGCTTCCTTATGCATTCGATTTGCTCATGTATTCTATATATTCAGCAGCCTATGTTATTGCAGGGTTGGCTATTGTACACTCAGTTAATATAATTTTGTGTTACAGCTCCATATTCAGTCTCCATTGTTGATAATTTGCATGATCAATTGTTAATTGCTGTGAGTGAAATTAATCTACTGCAGGCCTGAATTTCTACATTCCTGAGCCATACTATTTATTTTGTTGCTTCAGTTGTAGCCACATATTCTGCTTCTGTTGTTGAATCTGCTGGAACTGACTGTTTGCATGATCTCCATGAGACAGCTGCTGATCCAAGACTCATAGTGTATCCAGAAGTTGATACCCCTATCTCCTTATCGCCATCAAAATCTGAGTCTGAGTACCCAATAATTTTGAAGTCATCCACTTTAGAGTACTTGATTCCAACATCTTGAGTCCCCTTCAAGTATCTTAGAATGCTCTTTGCAGCTGACCAGTGTTCTTCACGAGGTTTATGCATGAACCTTTAAAGTATGCCAACAACATAAGAAATATCTGGTCTAGTTTTTGTAAGGTAGATAAGACTTCCTACAAGTTGTCGATACTTGGTTGCATCTTCAAATTATTTTCCTTCGCTTGATGTGAGCTTCATTTTCTGTTCCATTGGAGTAGATGTAGGATTGCATTCTGTCATGCAAAATTTGTTTAGTAGTTCTCCAACATATTTTTTCTGAGATAGGAATATGTACTTAGGATGTTGAGTGACTTCAATTCCTAAATAATAGTGGATATGTCCCATATTTGTCATTTCAAATATCTTTTTCAAAACTTTCTTTATGGATGATATATAGCTCTCATTGTTCCCTATCATCAAAAGATCATCTACATACACCACAAGATACACAACAGATCTTCCAACTTTCTTTATAAACAGTGTTGCATCATCAAGATCAAAATGTTCAAAATTTAACTTCAAAAGATGCTCGGTTAACTTTTCATACCATGCGCGAGGTGCGTGTTTTAGGCCATACAAGGATTTGACAAGCTTGCATACCTTTTGTTCTTTTCCTTTCACAACAAAGCCTTCTGGCTGAGACATGAAGACATTCTCTTTCAGGTCTCCATTCAAGAAAGCAGTCTTCACATCCATTTGATGAACTTTCCACCCTTTCTAAGCAGCTAAAGAGAGTAAGGTTTGGATGGTAGCCCATTTTGTTGTAGGAGAAAATGTTTCTTCATAGTCAATTCCTTATTTCTGTGCATAGCCTTTTGCTACAAGCCTCGCTTTGTGCTTGTCAAGTGAGCCATCTGATTTGTATTTGTTCTTGTACACCCACTTGCAGCCAATTTGTTTGGTTCCAACTGGAGGGTCAACCAGCTTCCAAGTTCCATTCTTTATGAGTGCATCATACTCATTTTGAATAGCTTCTTTCCACTCAACTCAAGTAGAAGCTTCTTCAAAGGAAGTTGGTTCAAAGTTAGCAGATAAATTAAATTCACAATTAAATAATACATTCATGTCATCACCTGAATTATCTACTCATCCTCCATCTTCATGTCTTTTCAAACTTCGCATTCCTGTCTTTCCAACTTCATCTGGATGTACACTTTCAAGTGTCTTTGTGGCCCATTTAGGAATATTCCGTGATGGTCTTGGTTGATCAGTTGGAGGTGTTTCATCATTGATTGAGAGTCTTTCAATTCTCTCAATCACATCATCCAGTTGAACCTCTTGTTCAAGTGAAGTAGCAGGAACTTCTTCATGCGGGGGAGTTGGTGCTTCATATAGAAATTCCAAAGGTTGATCCAGAATAGGAATCCCCCCTTCAAGGTTTGGAATTTCATATTCATTTTCAGAATAGTTCTTTGGATGAGGATAATTTTCTAGATTATCAAGCTATCTCTCAATGGACTGGTCATTTTTATTAGTTTCAAGAAAAATGACATTTCTGGAAATAACAAATTTCTTATTTACCTCATCATACAGATGGTATGCCTTGGAGTATTCTTTGTACCCCAGGAAAATGCATTTTCTGCTTCAAGCACCAAGCTTGTTTCTTTGCTCCTTTGGAATCAAGGCATAACAGGTGGAACCAAAAACTCTGAGATGCCTGATTGAAGGGAGATGGCCAAACCACATTTCATGTGGAGTCTTGTCATCAAGAGCATTTGAGGGACTTCTATTTCTCAAATATGCTGCACATTTTACTGCATCACACCAAAACATTAGTTTTACATTCTTGAAAAACATCATTGAGTGAACCATATTCATTATGGTTCTATTCATTCTCTCTGATACACCGTTTTGTTGAGGATTGTAGGGAACGGTAGTCTGATGTGCAATTCCATGTTGACGAAGATAATCTTCAAAAGAATTTGAAGTGTATTCTTTTCCATTATCAGTACGAAGTGTACCAATTTTTTATTGTGCTTGTTTTTCTATCAATGCATGAAAGTCTTTGAATGTTTGAAATGCTTCTGATTTTGTCTTTAAACAGTAAATCCAGCACATTCTTGAGTAGTCATCAACAAAGTTCACAAAATACTTATTCCCATTTGCTGAAGGAGTTGGCATTGGGCCACATAAATCAGAATGTACTAATTCTAATTTCCTACTTGCTCTGAAATTAGATTCATGGAATGGAAGCTTACTATGTTTCCCTAATATACATGCATCACATTTTTTCTTCTCTTTGGGAATGGTGGGCAAACCAAATACACCATTATTTCTCAACAAACAAAGACTGTTATAATTTAGATGACCAAATCTTGCATGCCACAATGAGCTAGATGACATATTACCTTCTCCATGCTGAGAGAGGTAGGCATAGTTCTGAAATATTGCGGATGAACCCTTGAGATTTAGTAGCTTCCCATCTTCATATCCAGTCATGATGACTTGGTATTCAGAGGACTTTCTTATTTCAACGATTCCATCAATCATGTGGATGGAATGGCCTTGCTGTCGAATTTCCACCATGGATAGCAGGCTTCTCTGCAACTCTAGAAGATAAAGAATGTTCTTCAACAAGAAATCAGGGAATCTAGGCATCTTCAGTCGAATGGTGCCCATTCCCTTTGGTTTAATACTTGACTTATCTGCAAAGTAAACTATTCCATCTATTGTTTCATTAAGTTCTTCAAAACAATCTTTTCTAAATGTCATGTGTGATGTTGCAGCAGTATCAAGCAGCCAACAATCTTTGTAAGATGAAAGTGAAGTCATTTCATTAATTCCAATATTACAATGTGCAACAATACAATGAGCAGAATCAGAAGATTTACTAGCATCTTGATTTTTATTATCATCTTTCTTTTGGTTGTGCTTGTCTTTGATGGAGTCCCACGAAGCCCAACACTAATCTAATGTGTGCCCAGTCTTTCCACAACGCTTGCACTGCAAATATGATCTTTTCTTTCTGCCCCCTCTACCTCTGAAGTTTCTTCTCCCTCGTCCTCTCTTGCTGCAATCTACCTTGGAATGATCTTTGGCAGAGAGAGTGGCACTAGCCCTAGATGCTATAGATTGCATTTTTACAATTGTTAGTGTAATTTACAAAGAGAACTAAAAAATAATAGCCTTGCAGGTCTACAGTCTCTGCCAAGGTGAATACAATGCAAGTTTATAGCATATATATCAGTAGATACAAAATATATCAGTCATACACAGGCTTCTTTATATCAGTCACTAGCAATATATCAGACTCATTATCACAATGCAATATATTAGTCTCAGTATTCAGTCTCTGAGATCGGTCTTCAAGTAGGTATTCAACAGGCTAGTAGCAACACAGGCTCGCTTGATACATAGGCAACTCCACAGGTTCAGTAGCATGTATACACTAGCAATCATAAAAAATTTCCAGACTCCAAGCAATATATATATATAACGCATATATACCATTCAGCATATATATATCAGTCAGCATACATATATTCTTCAATACATCAGTCAGTCTTCAATTTTATATCAATCAATAAAATAAAACCAGAAGATTTATTCACCAACGCAGCCTTCAGGTATTTATTCCTCCAACTCAGCCTTCAGGTAGAACACAGCCTTCACTTCAACACGATCTTCATTTCAACACGCAGTCTTTAAAATAATCACCAGACTCTCTCCAACGTAGCCAGTAGTATTCAATGTAAAATTTAAATTTAAATTTTACAGAGTACACAGAGAGCCTACACACTTCACTTGTAGTGATCAATGTTCACACACAAGAGTGGATGCATAGACTTCATGAATCATAGAAACAGTATTCAATAGTTCTTACTTCCACCCAATGCATTATTAGGGTTCTAATGACCATCCCCATGAGTTGCATACAAATCAAACACAAACACAACAAAAAGAAAACCTTAATGGTCTTTCCCATAGGTCGCAGCATAGGTCGCAGCTTCTCCAACGCCAATTCTCCAATAGGTCGCAGCCTTCACATCGATTCTCCAACAACGATTCTCCAATCTCCAACATAGATATATATATGATGTATCAGTCACACTATATATCATAGTCACACTATATTTCAGTATGATATATCAGTCTCACTATATATCAATGCAGTCTCCACGCAGCATACAACGCAGGCTTGTCTTTACATGTTCTACAGGTGCGAGCTTCCAGTTTCAATTGAAGCTCCACATTCAGTCACATGGAGGTCGTAGCAGTCACTCTCACAATACAAGATCAGGCTCACACTACATGCAGCACAAGATTATAATGTGCAATGGCTCGAATCCCAGCACGCAGCACAAGATACCAATATCAGTCTTTACATCTTCATAAAATCATAGCTCTGATAAATATCCGTCTTTAACATATATCGCAGCATCAATTAAGAAGGCGTCTTCAATACACATAGTCCACGCTCAATAGGCTCGTTAGGTAACCTTGAATTCTCAATAACCAGAAAAAATAGGGCTCCTCGCTCCTCATATATATACTTATAACAATATAAATGAATAAATGTAACTGGTTCTAATGGCAGGCGAGGCACAGTATAGAGGCTCCAAATGGTTTGCAGACTCGTCAATCTATTACCAATGAGGAGTATGGAGCCACTGGAGAAGTGCATGCGGAATTCCAAGATGGACAAGATCCAAATAGACGACGTCGGGAACAGACGAAGGATAATAACCGAACTGGGAAAATTCGAGCTCACGGGAATTCCTCCGGCTCCCAGAGGCGTCCCTGAATATGGAGGAGGAACTGCCTGACTGAAGGTGTTGTGATGACAGAATGCACAGAGGTAATTTGTTATACAGATTGGTGAAAATGCAAAAACCTAATTTTTTTTTCAGCTTGCGTGAAGACAATAGAAAATATTCAAGGGGACGCATGAACACCTTCCATCATAAAAAGAATGTAATAGCCAACCAACTGCTCAATTATCAATTCATAAATTAGGGTTTCGCGTGGAGGAGGAGTAATGCATGCACGTAGGAAAGACTTAAGGAGAAATGCACACAATGAATGCGACTGGCAGACAGAATGACAATGGGCTGGCAAGCAGAATGCCAGGACTGATACCACAGGAAGAATGGCAGGCATGCAATGTAGCCAAGAGTTATGCCAGGCAAATAGCCAAGCTTTGATACCACTTGTTGGTAACAACTCCTGATTCGATACTATTCCATTAACATATCATACATTTATACATTTCATGTGGTGGTTGAGAACCAGCCTTTTCACCTTCCTATGCAACTATTCATATTCCTATTTATTTATTTATTTACATTATATAATCTCGGCGGATTATATTCTGACACATAGGATGCCCTAGTCCAAGTCAAGAACCCAAGCTTAAGTATTTGTATAATGCTTAGACCATAAGCTTAAAGCTTAGGGTTTTAATCCCTTAGTATCAAATTATTTATGCTTAAGAACCATGGCATACAAAGTATGCCATGGTAACATCTTTGACTATAAAAATACCCTGGGTACATAACCAAGTTATGACCTGCCAATAAGAGGACATAAGAGACGTTAATAAGTATAGTGAAAATAAACATAGAACGTAAAATGTATTAATGATATATATACTAATGGATTTAAAACAAACGAAGAATAATTAGTCTACATGCAATTTATCCCTAGTAGCTACATGGAAGATAACGACACTTACCCTATTAAGAGAACTGAGTTAATAAGAAACATAACAACTAGCAGCAGGTCCTCTAGGATCAAGACTATCAACAGAACTTACACCAAATCCCATCGTAAAGTAATGAAATGTGTAAGTAAATAAAAGAGATTCCTTAGTTCGATTGAATTAAGTAAGCTTACGTATCAAAGAAATACTTTACCTCTCAAACCATCATGCGAGAACAAGTCCCACCACTCCGCCCACTTTTCTTCCACAGACAAAGTTAAGTTAGGACTCCATAATTAACATGTGCAACAATGCAGAAAGGATGAAGCACATGAATCTAATGACGACACATAAGAGACAAAAGTGTAAACGTATTACTAAGTAGTAAACAACATAACAACATCATAAGTAAAATACATTCAAAGTAACTAGTGAAATATAAACAATAGAACATAAGAACAGATTACGGCTAAACAACGATACATAAAGTGTATGATAGAGTTCTATAAGTAAATAATGTTCCATCTAGGTAGTTTTTACTAGCGTATAATTTATTTATTTTTATTTTGGGGACATTACAGTTTGCAGAGAATCTTTTCTCAAAAAGGGTTGTAATGTTTCATGGACATATTAATAAAGAGTTTATTTCTTCCATATTGTCTTAGTGGATTCCTTTGTTCTTATGAATCAAGACATATATTGTTATTTATTCTTAAATGTAATGGTGACATATTCATTCTTCTTTATATAACAATAAGGGATATTGTGGAGAAACATCAATCTTTGTTGCAGGTATAGAATATGAGAATGATGAGGAGAATATGAGGAAGCTTGTTACATCTTAGATCAACTATTAATAATGCCATCTAGCAAGTGTGCACTCATGATTAGATACAATTCACAACAATACCATTATTAAACCGTGCATAGCTTTTGGGTAACATGCACCTTGGAGAATTACCACTTATGTAAGCTTTTGTCCAAAGATTACCACTTATTGATGGAAATTTTTTTCCCATTTTCCTTATTTTCAACTTTTCCCTAGTTTTTTAATTTTTTGCACCCTTGCCAAATTATAGCCACCAAAATTCCTAAACAAATTAAAATTTCCACCAAATTAAAAATTCTAAGGAATAAATTTCCGATCGTGGAAATTTTATGAATTCAAATGCACTAAAAGGATAATTTAATCTTTTTCTAGCACAATTATTTTCTTAAAAAGTACAACAAGGTGAAAGAACACCAATGATTTTGATCACGTGGAGAAACAATGAAATTCTCAAATTGACACTAACCATATAGAAATTCAAAACAACAATAAGTCCATTGTCCTGGGAATTGTCCTAACAGAGATTGCATGAAGTCTTAAGTCAACATTCAAGGTGTTCTCCAAGCAACTCATAGTTTCCTTTGATGTCCTCTTAGTGTAAAAGTTCAATTCGAGAGAAAGGAGTTTCATTCAAATTGAAATTCCATTAGAAACCCCTCAACATGAGTGAAAGCATTGACGTGGAAGATTTTGTAATAAATTCAAAGAGGGAAAATAAAGAATCAGAATTGTTCCACACGAATCCATGTAGAGGGATGTGAGTATCTATTTCTGATGTTAATGAGTTTTTCCAGTTTTAATTGCTAGAGAAACCTATGTTGGAAGAAACACTTATGAACAATTTGCACAATCAAACTCTAAAATTGTCAGTAAACACAACAATTCAAACCAACCGTAAATCCATTATCATAGGAATTGTTCTAAGAGAGTTTGCATGAAATATTAAGTAGCAATCATGTGGAACAGTTTGTAAGAAATCCAAAGAGGAAAAATAAAATATGAGAATTGTTCCACATGAATCCATGCAGAGGGAGGTGTGTATTTGTTTTTTATGTTAATGAGCTATTCCAGTTTTGATTGTTAGAAAAAAATCTTCTGGCAACAACAATTATGGTCATCATGCAAAATGAACCTCTCAAATTGACACTAAACAATAGAAATTCAAACCAACACTAAATCCAATGTCATAGGAATTGCCCTAAAAGAGGTCGCATCAAATCTTAAGTAACATCCATGTGTAGTTTATGAAACTCGTATTACTCTCTCTTTTGTTAGCTCTCAATGTGAGAGATAGGAGTATACCCATCCATATCTAATTTAGGTAGATTATCTAAATCCTTTTTGATACAATAGTTGCCATGAATCCACATGAATCCATGCAGAGGGGTGCATGTCTTTGTTTTCTATGTTAATGAGGTGTTCCAATTTTAATTGTTGGAAAAATTCTATTGGCAACAACAATTATGAGCAGCTTTCACAATTAAACTCTCAAATTTAAACTAAACATATAGCAATTAAAACTATCAATAAACCCACTATCAAATAGCTGCAAGATCATTTACTTTTGTTTTAAAATCATTACAGGGAATTTATAAATTAACGCAACATAAATTAATGACTAAAATAAAGAATTTCAAGGATAGAATATCCCAAAAGTTGTTTGAGATTATAAGATTACATTGAATATTAAAGCCACTTAGTAATTGTTGGTATATGTATGGAACCTAGATATATTTTTGAATCATAATATCATGGAGGATGTTGTAGAATGCACCAAACTCCTTCAGAGAAATTGACCATAACTAAACTTTGACAACAAATTGTCATCGCGAATCATTTTTTTATTCCGATACAAGTGCATTGCAATCACATGTTATGGAAATTACACCATAAATATAATGATTTTCCATTAACATACTACACCAAATATTTCCCATAAGTCTATAGTCTAGGCCCATAAATTCGATTCGTAATCATTAAAAAACATTAAAAATATTTGTTTTGTTGAAGCTCCTTTAATAATTATACTTTGGCTATAAAAATATATAGTGGCTTCATTTGGGTAGCATCATTTTGTATGTCCATCCTTTTCATAATTGAATTTAATATTTAATGCCTCTTTTATTCTTTAAAAAAAAGAGCTTTTTTTTCGAGGAAGCGATGGCCACGATTACCCAAACAACTATTAAGTGATAGTGAGGAGTCTTGATTAAAAAAATGCATGGTTTAATGCATTCATAAAAATTACAATTTAAATGAGGAAAGAAGCTAAATTACAAGTACATATTATTGTACAAGAAGATAATTGAATGTATGTTTTCTATAACAGCCTTACAATTTTTCAGTGTTGTATCATGTACCACATATGCAACACTCAAAGAAAGGATAGAACAAAGTGTGTATGTATTGAGTATTTTTAAAATATGTAACACCTGAAAATAGAACTACGCAATAGCACAAAATAACTAATTCTAATAGTATGAATATACCAAAGCACAAGTAATAATGTGTCTCATGTAATAGAATGGTACCACGCCTCTCTCATAAAGTAGTTGGTGAAATTAGAAAGGAACAAACTGTGAACAACAAAAATTAAATATTGTATACACGCAAGATCCCTCATCCTAGGGTTACCTTCGTTTGAAGAGAAAGAATCATGACAAGAAGGGATTGGAGACTTTAACCTTAATTTGAGTAGGACAATGACAAACAAGTCACAGAGTCATAACAACTCCGATAAAATGAAAGCAAGGAATGTTATAAGATTCTTGGGTTTCATATTATTTTTGGATTTATCAGGGAAAGATACTAGAGAAATAATGTTTATGAAGAGCCTATAGAAATAATGAATATGTGTGGGCTTGTGGAAAATACTAGAAGATAGAATGCAAGGGCATTGAGATCAATTGGGGACATCCAAGGCATTGAGATCTAGTTTGTTTTAACCATTATAAACTTGGGGTTAGGATTAATTGTAAACTCATATGTTCGCAAATTGTTACAACAAACCTATCTCTTTATAGCTAGAATATTAATCTATGCAAATCACCATGTACATTATTTATAAGCACACCCTATATAGAAAAGAAGCATGACTATTAAATGACTAACTATAAGAATAAGAATCAGAAATATAAATTAGAGGTATGTTATTAATGATTGTAGACAATTTACATTAACACAATTTCTATCATAGGAAGGGTCACAAGATGTAAGGTCCACTTGGAAGAAGTGGACCTTGGAAGGATTTCACCTCTTGAGACTTGACTTGGAGGAGGTGGACCTTGAAATTGTTTGAAATGGAATGGATTCTGGTATTTTTGAGAGTGAAGCAAATAATTTTTCTCACTAGCTTGTCGCTTCTCATGCTTGTGGATTTGAGGAGTTTCCTTCAAAATTACTCATTAATGCATTGTAATCCCTCTACTCTTGTTGGAAAAATTTCTCTTAAGAATAATGACTATGATGAGGTATGTTGCTCCACAATATTGCCACTGGTCCAAAAGTTGGCAAAATTCATAGTCGAGACTCATTCCTTTCTGGTTTGTTTCCCGACAAAAATCCAAATCTTTTTTTTTCTAGTTATGAGTTCCAAACATAATATGCCAAAACCAAATACACTAGTCTTCTCATAGGACTGTCCCATTGCAAGGTACTCAGGGAAATCTGCCCAACAATAACCTTAGTAGCTATAGTCACATGTGAATCCATATGATCCAAAAGTTTCATGAATCCAAAGTCACCCAAAAGAGCTTCAAAATATTCATCGAGTGAGATGTTGGTTTCTTTTACATCACAATGAATTCTCTTGGGATCACACTACTCATGTAGGTATAAGATTCCCCTAGAATATCGCATGTATATCCTCTTCCTTGTAGCCCACTCTAAAGTAGGCTTTCCATGAATGGTATATGTAAGTTTATAATATTCAATTTGTTTTTTTTACTTGAAACTCAATTATGTCCTTCATGTAATACAGGTCAAAATAAAACAAAATTATATGCAGAAGTTATATAGTTTGGAAAGTAGACAATGCCTAATCCAATGTAGGATTTACATGCATGATATCTCCAAGTTTGCTTAATACCCAATAGTGTCCTGTCTATAATGAAAACCAATTGATACAAAATTATATGCAAAATTTATGTAGTTTGTCTCTTACTTGCTCTACACTAATATTTGTAGAAACATGCCCTAAGGGAAAAAGAAATAATTACTGCTGAGATGAGATGCAACACTTCAATTCAGCATGTATGGATAAACCAAGTCTGTCTGTGGATGTCATGCAAAATCCACATAATCTCAACAAATTCCTATTAACAACCAAGATTATCATCTCGACTTTCGTCTAAAATTGGAATTCTCCCCCTGTGGCATTAGGATATTTCAATCTCTTTATAGCTAGAATAGTTCCATCTTGTAGGTATCACTTCTAAACATTCCCAAAACCTTGTGAACCTAGAATATTCTTGCTACTAAAATTGTCAGGGGAAACCTAAATCTCTTTGAAATGGAATCTCTTTAAATGTCCCAAGAAAACTTCTTGGTCAACTTCTTGGCCATGCTGCTTTGCAAGTATTTCACAATATAACCCATAAACGAAATAAGAAAACTGTTGATATTTCACATAGAAAACCAAAATAGTTGATAAAAAAAAAATGTATAACATCGAGAAACAAGATTAGTAAATTGACCATCGAGGGATATTGCATACGTACCATTGACATAAAGAAAACTTGTTGATTATGTCTCTCTCTTCTCCAAATGAAAAGTCCAATTAGAAATCCAATTGTACACAAAAAACCAAGACTCGCACAAAAAAACACAACCAGAGTATGTTTGTTTGAAACTCCATAGGGCTCCATAGGAACTGAAAAACAAATACCAATGTACACTTACTCTATCATGTTACTCTACTTCAAAAACAAAATATAGCATGGAATGATTGTATATCAATAGAGAGGAAAAATTACATTCTGATGTATTTGCTATGAAAGACATGGGTGTTGGATCTTCTCCATGGTAAATATGTGCATCATAAGAGCCACATAACAGTGGATTTCATATAACACTAATCAAAACTCAAATGCTCAGCAACCAATATTTTTGTTTGGAATTTAAGTCATTTGACATATTTCAGTTCAAGACACAATGATACACAATACATTAAACATGGTTTATTTGGCAGAGTTGTCCTTACTTAAAGGTCCTCACATGAATGTTTAATACTTATCCACTTAGATTGTTGCAGGAAAAATCGTTGCAATGCAAAAAAGGGGTTAAATTTGGAAACTAAACATGATATGATTAAACACCTAAATGGGAAATATCCTACATATCCACTCAAAAATGAAGGAAGAACATAGAAATATACAGAAATGCAAGCACACAGATGGAATCTAGTGATCTAAGAAATGTTCATTAAGGCTATTATTATTCAGACTACTAAACTTTCCGAACACATGAGATAAAATGGAGAAAAGTTTACACCCCAATTCATGAGTGTTTGTTATCTTACAAAGACACGATATTGGTGAGGTTTCAATGTTTATAGATAATGTCATTGATTGGTGAGGTTCCCAATTTTTATAGATAATGTCACTGACGGGTTATGGCCCTGTGCCAAACAATACACATTCAAATCAAATTAGTTGCAACCCAAGTTTGAATCAGGATATATCATAGTGAAATAACTGATTTATAAGTAGAAAAGAGCTAGTTGACCAAGTAGAATCACTTTAGAACCAAAAAGAGCTAGTTGACTAAGTAGAAGCACTCTAGAACCAATAGATCCATCATAGTTCATTTACCAGATCGAGACCAAGTCGAACTAATTCAACATATTTTCAAATTCAGTTTTTCCCCAAAAGTGAAAACGTGAGGAGAGGACTCCCACAGAGGCCTTGAGACCCTTGGAGATTTGTCTAAAGTTGTTATTGTTGTCTTTGATTATGAAGCCTCTATTAGAATTCTTGTCAAGAACCTTGGAAACTACCATGGCCAGGACAAGGGCATGGACAAAACTAGGAGAGCTAATCGTGTGACCAACTTTTGTCCTATCACACAGCTTATCGAATCCCAACTCTCAGTAAATTCATGGCAAAGAAGAAATGTTAATTTGATCATCGATGATGCAATACATATGGTTCACAGCCTTAAAGGGGATGAATTTTGTTGCTTAGATGTGACTTATATTGAAAAATCTAAACCACAAAAACTGTTATTCTAATCTCCTTGTATGGAACCACCTGATTCCTTAAATTTAGACCAACAAAGAAATGTTAAATTACATGAAAAAGACATAGGTTTTGATATAATCCAAAACCCATAAGACAAGAAGGGAACAAACCACATAAGCAAATGAAGATCTAGTACTGAGCAGTAATAGTGGAACTCATCTGCAAAATGAGTCCTACAATGGTCATTTCCCTCTTGTAGAACAAAGTAGGATGAACACCTTTGTTCACGATCATTTCATTTCTCCTACATAAATCAAAGCTCAAGGAACCTTTAGGAGGGATTTTGATCATACTATTCTCCATGGCTTCATGAATGGGAACAAAATCCCTCTAAAAGGTCACGATCGAGCTTTAAAATAGTGAATTAATAGCATGCATGAAACGTATCAAAATTTTAACAATGGTAAAAAAAAATATAAAAAAATATAAAATTTTTAAAACGCAGACTGAGTATACCCTGCAAGCTCTAGAAATAAGAGGGATTTCTTTGCAATTTGAGACCTTCCAAACCCTAAATCACCACAAAGGGGAAAGAAAAATCTAACAGCTTCACAAGCTGCTCACAATTGCTCCAAATATTTGTGGCATGCTCCAACCTCCCTAGTGGTGTTTCAGCTTCACACACCCCTCTACCCCCAACTTCTCCAAAGATTCCAATGTTTCCATACTTCACCGCTTTTATAAATCACACACCCAAGAGTGCCTGCAATTTTCAAGAACATCACAACTTGTTCCTATCATTTGGGCATTACTATAGAGAGGGGTATTAAAACAATATTTGGGACAATATTTTTGTAAATTGTCTCAACTTAAGATGAAAAAAAAATTGTGTATTGTCTTAAATATTGTCTTTAACCATGTGTCTCAAACTACTATTTTAAAATATTGTCTTAAATTTCAAAAATTTCGTACTGAAAGGTAGGCCTATTGTGGATGGAATATTTTTTGTCAAAGTGAATCTCAATGTGCTTGATGGAAAATAATTAACCCTTAAATAAAACCTACCTCCACATTGAAACATTTTAGTATTGACCTTGATATGATGCCTACTGTTGGAAAAACTAATTACTCGCAGATCCATACCTGGCTCTCAACCGACTTTGTCAAAGTCTGTATAAGTCAAGATCTTGTCTGTCAATCTGACAAGAGGGAAGAGTCCAAGATTCGGCAATGTAAACTTGTCAAATTTATTTTTGAAGTTAAGTTGTTAGGTAGATAGTTATTACACTCTTTAATGGAGAGTCAGTCGATCCATGAAGAAGCAATTTTCAGGTTGCCTATAAATAGAAGAAAAGGATTGTAAATTAAGTTAGTTACTAGAAACAATAGAGAGATAGAGGAACTCAGGGTGAGAAGAAGAGAGAAAGAGAAGTTGAAGCCCAAGCTTCTGTGTATGTGATTAATTTGAAGAGCCAAAGCTCTGTAAAAGGTTCAGTTGATGAGCTGACAAGTCTCGACAGACAAGTTTGTAATACCTTTGTTATTTCTGCATAGTCATATATATGAAATAGTTTATGGTTAAATGCATGTTTATTTGGGCGCACAATATTTCCATATTTACTTGTCTAAATGTCTTTTACAATTACTGTTGAGTGAAAGAACAAGAATCTTTAGATTTCTCACTCCATGAAAGTTCCAAGTTTTACGACACATTGGTCGGCTCAAGTCTTCCTACATATTTGGGTACATGTTTTTTATAAGTTCTTTGGATTTGTTAATGTGTGAATTTTTACTTCATCTTACTCATAGGTGAAAAGAATTTGTAATTTCTTAAGTCTTTTAGACTAAGAAACATACTTTGTATATTTCTACCAAAGTGAACAACAAGGTCGGTTGTGTAAGTTGACTTAGAGGTCGAAGCCCACTTGGAGGTCGTCTGACTTTGAAGTGACAAGTGGTCGAGGTAAAATCAGTTGGTATAATCGACAAGTAATTCGAAGTAAATTAGTAGACTCGAAAGACCGACCAAATTTTATAAACTTGTCTAGTCGGGAGTTGGACAAGTTTCACCCGAGAAGTGAGAAAACAAAGAAAATGAGGTCGACATGAAAATATTTAATTTTTAATATTAACCGAGTGGAAAGATCAAGTTTAATCAGCTTGGTTTTGCCTAACTGGTATCGGATCCTGGTTTATATCAGAGCAAGGTTTAGTAAATAAATCTTGTCTTAAAAAGTGGAAAATTAATTTTCTAAGGAAAATTAATTAAAAATTAAAAATGGCTTCCACTTCTCGTTCATTACAAACTCCAATTTTTACAGGAAAAAATTATGAATATTGGTCCTTAGGAATGAAGGATTTGTTCAGGGTCAAGATGTCTGGGAGACAGTCCAACATGGTTATGCAGAACCAGCAGACATGACAACATACAACAATCTCACATAGGCTGAAAAAGATGTCTTGAGGGAACATAGGAAGAAATATGGAAAAGCTATGTTCTACATACATCAAGCTATGCTTTAAAGCATACTCCCAAGAGTAGCAACAAAACTAATGCTAAGCAAGCATGGGATACATTGGAAACTGCCTATCAAGGTTTGGATAAGGTAAGGACATCCAAGCCACAGATTTTGAGAAGATATTTTGAATTTTTGTCCATGAAAGATTCAGAGACTGTAGACACATTCTACACCAGAGTTGTTGGTTTGATAAACCAACTGAAATCTCATGGAGAAGAAATAGAAGACCAAAGAGTTGTTGAAAATATTCTGAAAAGTCTTCCCCCAAGATTTGAAAACTTGGTTTTGACCTTGCAAGAACACATAACCATGTCAACATTTCCTATTGATGAGCTGCAAGATTTACTCATCAGTCATGAACACAGACTGAGTAGAGCACATACATAATTGGAAGGTGCATTCGTACCATAGTCATCCATAAGCCGTGGTAGAGGCAGGGGGAGAAACAACTTCAGAGGCATAGGAAGAAGTTCTTTAATAGGAGGACGAGGTAGAAGTCATGTTAGTGTCGGTGGTAGAGGAGATAATCAGAATCCAAGTCAGCTAAGTGGCCAAAGGTTTGATAAATAAAAAATCCAATTTCATTACTGTAAGAAATTTGGTCATTATGCATATGATTGCAAAAAGAAACAATATGACCAAGGAAGGAAAATCCCAAATCAGTCGACTAGCACCAGCCCTTTGACAAGCACAATGTTAATGGCATCAACATCTCCACTTGAATGCAATGTTGTTTAAGAAAGTCCACATGACATATGGTACTTAGATTCAGGATGTAGCAACCACATGACTCGTAATTTAAATTTGTTTTCCAGTCTCGACAATTCAGTTCAAACTGATGTTACACTTGGAAACAGTGTCCACGTTATTGTCTTAGGAAAAGTCATTGTTGATATTCTAACCAAACAGGGGGAGAGTAAGTATATCTCTTATGTCTATCATGTTGAAGGTATGAAACATAACTTTTTAGGCATTGGACAACTAATTCAAAAAGGCTACAGAGTCTGCATGGAAGATGATCACTGTGTGATCAAAGACAAACGTCTAAGTGACCAACTAATAGAAAAAGTGCCAATGACAAGAAACCGCTTGTTTCCATTGAGGATAGTTCCCGACATGAAAGGAAAGCCAAAGACACGAACTACATTCAAGGCAGAAAGTAAAGAAACAGTCGAGCTCCTCGACAAGAAAGAAAAAGGAAGAGCTAATTTGCAAGCCACATTTCAAATAGAAGATCACGATGAATCCTAGTTGTGGCATTTCATATTTGGACATCTGAATTGATGAAGTTACTACACACAAAGAATATGGTGAAAGGATTACCATTGATCGACAGACCAGAGAGACTTTGTGAAGGATGCATTTTTGGGAAGCAGCATAGAGAGACTTTTCTAGTCGAAAATTCCTATAGAGTAAGCACACCATGTGAAATTGTGAACTCTGATATTTGTGGTACAATGCAGACATCATCCATTGGTGGATGCAAGTATTTCCTAACTTTTATTGATGACTACTCAAGAAAAATATGGGTATATTTTCTGAAACATAAATCTCAAGCATTTAGTTATTTTCTGCAGTTTAAGGCACTCGTGGAGAACCAGAGTGGTCACTGCATCAAGATCTTATGGACTAATAGAGGAGGTTAATACATTTCAAATGAATTTCTAAATTTTTTCAAGACCCATGGGATATAGAAGTAATTCAATGCATGGTATACACCTCAACAGAATGGTATTGTCGAAAGAAAGAACATAACCTTCATGGATATGGCACGCAACATTTTGGTAGCCAAGCATTTGCCAAATGAATATTGGGGTGAAGCAGTTGCAACTATTGTATACATTATGAAACGGTGTCTGACAAAGAGTGTGAAGAACAAAGTTCCCCAAGAAGCATGGATAGGTATGAATCATAGTGTTTCTCATTTAAAAGTTTTTTGTTGTGTTGCATATGCTCATGTTCGAGATGAGCTGAGAAGGAAGCTAGACAAGAAGGGACAAAAATGTATTTTTGTCGGCTATTTTGAAAATACAAAAGAATACAAGTTGTATGATCCTGTCAGAAGGAAAGTTATAATCAGTCGAGATGTTCAATTTGTCGAAAATGAATCATGGGATGGAACTATCGACATATGTTGATGTAATTGTAACTTCAGAATGTATTCACTTATGTATCTTATGTATTGTACCCCGATGTCTATTCTAGGATGTATCTGTAATGTAATTGAGTTATGTATAGAGTAAGTCCGATCTCAAGGTTCACGGAGTCACCAAAAGACTCACATTGACAAGCAGGTAAAAGAATTTTGAGGTATGTAAGTGGCAGAAAAGATCTTGGCATTATGTATTTAACCTCAAAAAATTTTAAACTCATTGGTTACAGTGACAGTGACAATGGAGGCATCATAGATGACAGAAAGAGAACATATGGGTACATATTTCATTTTGCTACAGGTGTTGTTTCACGGGCTTCAAAGAAACAACCCATAGTAACTTTGTCTTCAGCTGAAGCAGAGTATATTGGAGTGACAAGTGTTGCATGTCAAGTTGTTTGGATGAGGAGAGTGTTAAAAGACTTGTCACAAAACCATCCAAAACTGACAACCATCTTCTGCGACAACAATTCAGCCATAGCATTGTCAACGAATCATGTGTTTTACAAAAGAACCAAGCACATCGAAACAAGGTTTCATTTCATATGAGAGTTGGTAAACAACAAGGAAATTTGTTTGAAATTATTCACGTCTGAAGATGAACTTGTAGACATCTTTACAAACCCATTGGCAAATGATACTTTCCAGTATTTACACAGTTATCTTGGAATGACAAGTTCTCCACACTGAACTCTATCATAAATAGAGCATGTGTAAGCTCTGAAACATTTTGTAAATTTTTGTTTTTAAAAATCCCCATCTGCTCATAATTAAGGGGGAGTGTTTGAAAAAGTAATTACTCGCATATCCGTACTTGACTCTCAGTCGACTTTGTCAGAGTGTGTTTGAGTCAAGATCTTGTCAGTTAGTTTGACAAGAGGGAAGAGTCCATGATTCGGCAATGTAAAACAGTCGAATTTGTTTCTAAAGATAAGTTCTTAGGTAGATAATTACTAGTCTTTAATGGAGAGTCAGTCGAGATCCATGAAGAAGCAATTTTCAGGTTGCCTATAAATAGAAGAAGAAGATTGTAAATTAATTTAGTCACTAGACACAATAGAGAGACAGAGGAACTCAGGGTGAGAAGAAGAGAGAAAGAGAAGTTGAAGCTCAAGCTTGTATGTGATTAAGTCAAAGAGCCCAAGCTCTATAAAAGGATCACTGGATGACAAACAAGTTTGTAATACCTTTGTTATTTCTGCATAGTTATCTATATGAAATAGTTTATGGTTCAATGCATGTTTATTTGGCTGCACAATATTTCTAGATTTACTTGTGTAAATGTCTTTTACAATCACTGTTAAGTGAAAGAACAAGAATACTTAAATTTCTGAGAGCCTCAATGTTCCATGCTTTACATCACATTGGCCCACTCAAGTCTCCCTACATATTTGGGTATATGTTTTTTATAAGTTCTTTAGATTTATTAATTTGTTCATTTTTATTTAATTTTACACAAAGGTGAAAAGCATTTGTAATTTTTAAAGTCTTTTAGACTAAGAAAAATACTCTGACTCAAAGTGAACCGGTCAGTTGTGTAATCTGACTCCAACTTAGAAATAGAAACCCACACGTCGAAGCCCACTTAAAGGTCGAAAAGGTCATCCAACTTTGAAGTGAAGTGACAAGTGACATGACACAAATAACATGCCGAGGAGATCCAGCTCACTTTCCAGCTCGTAGTCTAAGCCGTATCTGCATAAACAACATTAGAAAACAATATTAACATTATGAAATTTGTGGTATAAATTGCATAAACAACACTAGAAAACCATATTAAAATTATGAAATTTGTGGCATAAATTCATTGCACGTTTCAATCTTTAAAACATATAACATATGACAGCCAAAACCCACCAAATGTCCATGTTCACGATCTCCACTCCCATGGAGTTTACCTTCTTGCAGCCAATATTAATAACAATAACACACAAAAATATTAGACATTAAAACAGAAACATTCAAACTACCACGAGGAAACAAAAGTATAATTTACTGAATCCTGATAATGAATATGGAAATAAAAGGAGGACTTACTCCCATCGGGTTGGGTCAGCATAGTCACCGTCTTTGCCGTCAGAAGACATGTTTGCATATTGTTAACAAAGACAAGGAACAAATACAATTGGAAAGCACTTTATTTTGCTTTGATTCTTGAGAAGAAGGCCAGCCTTCCATGGCATTTATAGATGGACGAAGCCTGAAGGTCTCTGGTCTGCAATTGGATTACAAAAAACAATGAAAGGCGCAGAACCTCCATGGGTACAATTAAACTGCATCAATAATGGATGCAACGGAAAGTTACAAAAGAGAATGCAAAAGGCTGTAAACATCGAATAATAAACTGCAGTAAAGCATGAGGAAAAAAAGTGAAAGCAGCGTTATAGAATTCAAATGTAAATCGAATAAAATGGGCCCAACGGACTGGCCAAAAATAGATGAGATAAATGAATGAGGTCCAGAATGCAATTGAAAAGTAAAAGGGATATTGGTCTATCAATAAATATCTTGTTATGCATTACAGTAAAAAATTTGTTTTTCTCTCTGTATTAACCTTGTCCTAACTCATACTTAAACCTAACCTACTTCAATGATAGTGGGGTTTTGGCATGAGTGGTTTTGAGACTTGTGGTGGAAACTCTTCGAAGTGGGACAGGAATCGATTGTTGAGCCCCAAAGCATCTCACTAATGGAATAGCTACGATCCGAACAAGTCGTTATCCACCATTCAGAACTTTTATAGATCACAATTCATAGATCACAATTTATAGAACTTTTATAGATCACAATTCATAGAACTTTTATAGATCACAAGTCGTTATCTCTGTTTCTGTGCCTCAAGGCTTGATGTAGGAGATGCCTTCTTACCCTTGATGACAAGATCACAATTCATACTGACTTGAATCTTCTGGGAAATAAACACATGCGTGCTTCCTTGCTCGATAGATAGATGTCCGTCTCCGCGTGGGATAAGCGTTCACCAAATCGCCCCGTTTTTCCGGCCGATTTTTTATTAAAATCAGTCAAATGTTTGCTGTGAAATTGTTTATTTGTTATTTTGGAATTTTACTAATCTTATTAGCCGGTCCTATATTCCCCTTCGATTCGTTCCTTCTCTGAGTATAATTCCCCGTCGATTCGTCCCCATCGATTAGCTCTTGCCATCGCGTAGGTTGTTTCTTCCTTCTCTGCCCTTGCCAACGCCATTGCCATTGTTAATCGCCAACGCCAATCAACATTGACTATCGGATCGACTCCCTACCGGAAAAACTAAGACTCTTGGATCGACTCGTCGAGTAGCACCACCTGTGGAGTAGTAGTAGGAGCATCGATTCCTGGCATCAACAACCACCTCCAGGACCTCCGAGTCCACCTAGGAACATGGCGGGAGCTAATTTACCCACTCACCCATGGTTGGCCCAAGATGCAGTTGCCATCGCAGGACCTCAACATGATTTGCCTAAACATCCTGAGAGGCCTACTGCCCAAATTTGATCCTGACAAAGGAGAGCCACTAGAGGATCGCATTAAGAGATTCAGGCATTTTAAAACTACCCAAATGATTAAAATTACGATTTAATTCCTGGAAAGTATGATTTTCACCAAAATTGATCTGCCGGATTCCGGCGAGTCGGGGGCGATTTGGTGAACTCTTATCCTGCTCCGTCTGTCTCTATGTTACCCGCAAAATCATTAAATTCTTCATCTTGCAAATTTACCGTTTAAGTGTTGTAGAACCTAACTACCTGCCACCATCATTTACTGACCGGAGACAAAAGCTGAAAATAGAGGAAACCCGATCAGTTCCCTGAGAAACGAATAGCAGGATTTGGGAAAACCGTCCTGAGAAACTATCCGTTTCTTAAGAAACGGTTTTTCTATTCTAGAAACTTAAACGGCCATAGAAAACGGGCGTTTGAGTCACCTCTCCGTTTCTACTTCGTTTTTTCATAAAAACGTGAGCTGCCGTCCAGTTTCTGGTAATGTGTCAGGGCGTGACCGCACGAAGGAATAATCTGTGTATGTGGCGGCGTTGCAAACGAATAAAGCCCTGCTTGGCCTTACTGAGCAGCCAGATTAGGAGGTCTTTGGGAGAGACAAGGAGAATATAGATATTACTCATCTTTTACAAGTCCACAGTTACCATCGCACCCTGTCGTCAAGTATCAAGCAAGAGATCTATCGGGCGGCAACGGTACATCCTAAAATTCGAGATTCCTTCATGGTCATAGGTCTGGGCAAAAAATATTTTATATGCAGCAGAGTAATAAATGATAAATGTTGAGTAATAAATTATAAATGCCGTGGTGGCTACAACCTGAATGGTTGGATCTGTTTGAAATCCAACAGCTCACACTACAGCAGCCACAGCATTTATTACTATGCTGCATATTGAATATTGTTTCGGCGATAAGTTCAATATCTGGTTAACCGACCGGCCATCAAACCCTGTTCAAAGACGTGAAATACCTGTCGATTCGTCAAACAGACGAGACACCTGTCAAATAGGAATTTAACGGAGCAACGAAAAATTGAGACTACCATCTTCATTATTTAACGCCTAAGTATTATTCTTCATCAAATACTCTGTTGTAGTTCTACTATATATAACCTTATAATCTAGTTGAATCAGCAATGACAAAAACTTATTTACTGGTTAGTGTAGATTTTTCAGCTCATTAATTCCAAAAATGACTTCAGATAATGTTCCGGAAGAATATATGGATGTGCTGTTCCATGAATTTGCTTACGATCCCGTTCGACTATCCCATGTAGAAGACCCTACTCAGATGCTATACAACCGTAGGACACTGGAAACGATTTGGGTGACCAACCGGAAGGCCTTGAACCCATATACCCGCTTACCATTCGACATTAATAATCCCATTCCGCAGACTGAGTTGAGGCAGGAGATGTCCCAATATATCTCCCAAAAACAGAATCCCAGGCCTTGAAGTCATTCGCGATTATACCAAAGTATTAATGGTCACTGAAATGAAATATCTCTTGAAGGATTTAGTCTTTCATTATCATTGTTTTTCGAAGATTGAAGAAAAGAATGAAGAGGACTGGAAGGTCCTGTGGAAAAAGATGAATTTGATCCGTCTTTACTGCCAGTACAAGGAAGAAAACAAGAATTCGTTTTTGTTCATCAAGGGATACAAATATTTGTTCAACGTGATTGATATGCATATGTTTAGTTCGTTGTTGGAATATTACGATTCATGTGATGAAGCCAAGCAAGTGTGCAGGGAACTTGTGAGGATAGTGGATATCATCGGACTCAGACAAAGCGAGTTGGAGACGACACCTAAAAATTCATTAATGCCATTTGTATACACTCTCTCTATCCTTGCAGATTCCAGTTATTTGAAAATTGAAAGCTTGGTTTTAAAAATTTACTCTCGGATATTTTATTACGGCATCAATTCTGCTGTTGAAAACAATGAAAGGTGTCTCCATCCCTGTGTCATCGCCGATGTGCTAAAATTGTTAGGGCGTGATGATGGTAGGAATATAACAAATGAGGACCTCGACAACGGTACGGCAGTCCGCCGACCTGCCTTGCTGTATGAGATGGACACTCTCTTAAGTTTTGAACATTACGTGGATGTTGTCGTCAAGGTGGTAATACTTTGCATCTCCCGCTTCGGAGACAATGTAGCTGTAACCTCCCCAGGTAGCAGCAATCAAAGGGCTTCGATTATCAGTAATGCACTTTCCCGAGGGCTCAAATTGATACAATACATTGCTACGTATAATGGTTATTATGAGATATATGACTACGAGAAGGACAGGCTAGTAAAATTGGACATAGTGAAAGATCTTGTTCAAATGATTGGACTAGTCGTTGCAGGCATTGAATTCAGTCAATTTCACGTGGAAGTTGGTTTAAATATTATAACCGCTCTTTGTAAATCTGGGCTTCGGGTGATGGACAGAAACGAGCTCAGAGTTTTGACAGATTTTCTTGGAAGCGCGAATGTCAATAAATACAATACAATTGTGAGGAATTTGCTTCAAGAGCTTATCAACATTAATTCTGATGTGTAGTTTATCAACACTAAGGTTCATGGTTGATGGACACTTGGTTCATTATTAAACTCTATATAATATAATATTAGCAACACTATCATCATTATATTGTTTCTGCTCACCGTGATATTTGCCAATTTGAGGACTACTTTTTTTCACAAACAATAGGACGTTTACTTCATGTCACAATGTTTCTGCTCACATTCATATTCGTATTCACATCATGTTCCACGTAACATTGCATGAGGTATTCATATCGCTTCGGGCTTTTTTTTTGGTTTTTCTTTGGATGGCCATTTACCCCATTTTCAGCAACCTCTGATTGAAACGTGTCAATGAGCGGCATTCTTAAAGAACACTTTCTGCCCTTTATCTGGGGCATCTGCATTTGGTTAAATTTAGTTATATATTATATTTTTAATGAGAAATTATTATATTTAATTTTTAGATTAGTGTTTTTTAAGTTAATAACTAAGTATATTTACTAGTTTTAATACAAGTTAATAATCATTTTATTATTTGAAAAAGTTGATTTATTAATGTTAAACTAGTAGCTTAAAGGACTATTTTCTCATTTTTCTATCCATTTATGCTTGAAATCTTCACCTTGAAATTATTGAAATTTGTGATATAAGTTGTTTAAAATTTCATAACTTAAAAGTCAAAACGGGTATTTGGGGAGCCCTTTGGAGATTTGGAGTCTAGACTCTTTTGAGGCCTATTTGGGGATGGTTTTTTAGGGTCAAAAGATCATCAACAAGGTTATTGGATTTTGAATGTCATTTTATACTTTAAAAACTTTTGACTATGGCAAGATCACATAAATCAAAGTTTGTATAATGAATTTTTGCCTCTATTAAGTTGGTTTATCATGTTGACCATCACAATACCAAGTGCATTACATCTTAGGCCTCATTTCAAACACAAGTTGACCTAGTCATTTGTGGACATTTCTGAAAATTTTATAGGGTACAAAACCGTAACACCAATTGGGAGTTGAGGCATGCACAACCATAAAACTAACCTTGGATGATTGTTAGAACATTGTTGAATACTACGACACGAACTGAAGAGGGGGGTGTTACTAGATTGCTCCGTATCTAAAAAAGAGACACAAAGTAGATATTAGAACATAACAAATGGCATAGGTACGCTCCATAAAGAGAACAATGTCACACGTAACTCCATTGGGATTACCACGTTCTTTGTATTTGCATTGCATATTGGAAAAGAAGGCACATTCCTCACTTTTGGATAGGATTTTCTCCATAGTGGGTCTTCAAAGAGTATATCTTGTGTTATTTTTCTTTAGTTAGTTTCCTTTTGGTTTTGTTTTATTTTAGAATTTTATGATATTAAGCTAACAAAAATGAATCTTAAATCTTCAATAAACACTTCATCACAAAGAGTTTGCATAAAGATGTAAGGCATGTTGTGATGAGTTGTTCTAGTGGAATATTGACAACACTTTACATATCAATGCTACGAGCATAGATCTCTATTAAACATAGTTTTGTCATCTATAGGGATCCAATTTCTAGAAGTGTAATTTACATTGAAAACATATTTACACATGGGGCATCTAATTTTTAGAGGTGTAATTTATTTTTTTACAAATTTAGAAAAAATTACACATGGAGAATTTTGAATCCTCTAGCTTATTGCCATGTGGTTTTAACTTTTTTATTTTACCATGTGGCATGAATTTTTTTATTACTTTTTATTGTTTGTGATGTAAATAATTATTTTCATTTGGTTATAATTTTTTATTTTTATGAGCGAGATGAAATTTTAATGGGTTCTCGAGAATCTTACTCATAAGGGCCATTTGGGTGATCCCTTCACACATCTAGAGTCCATAACCTCTTGAGTTCCTCCATCATTTTTCTAGCCATTTATGCTTGAAATCCTCTAGTTCGGATTGTTGAAATCGGTGATATACATTGTTTAAATTTCCAAAATTCAAGTTTAAAAAAGGCTATTTTGGTGGTGCCTTTGGAGATCTAGAGTCCAAAACCTCTTGAGGCCCATTTGGGCCCATTTGGGGGATTAAATAATGTTTCTGGGGGTCAAAAGTTCCTGAAAAAATTTCTTGGATTCTCAATGTTGTTTTACACTCTCAAAGAATTTTGACGATGAAAAGATCACATCAATCAAACTTTGTTTGATGAATTTTCATCTTTGGAAAGTTCATGCATAATGTTGACTATCATAGTAGCAATTTGATTACATGTTACCTATCATTACCAACACATGTGGAGCTAGTCATGTGTGTACACTCAAGAATTCTATATAGTTCAAAACCGTAACACTAATTGGGATTTGAGGCATGCAAAACCCTAAAACTAACCCTATATGATTTTCATAACATTGCTAAGTACTAGGAAACTAGAAGAATAAGGTAGTGTTACCATATTTTTCCATAGCTAAAAAAGAGCCACAGAGAGGATATTAGAATATATTAGAGGAATTAGGAGATCTTATAGGATCCATAAAAGGACACAATGTTGTGATTAGTTGTTCTAGTGAAATATTGATAATAGTTTACATATGAATGCTAAAACCATCAAAGAATATTATGAGAATGAACATGATTATATTTTTATGTTTAATTTGTACTTTTTACACTACCACAATAGTGAGAGTTGATATAAATTTGTACAAGCTAAGGTAACGACCTAGAAAAATATGGTGCACCATTTGCAAAATAAAAGAAAAATTATTAAAGAGATATTTTCCTTTGAATGCTAGTCTATAGTGTATTATTGAAAGAAAGAAATATATAAGTGCTAGGATTAATTAATCCTCCTTTGTCCGATATGGTCCATTTGGTCATTTTCCTAACTTAGGGAGTTATTATTACTGTACTAGAGTATGAGGGACACATCAAGAGGTTATCTACCACTTACTACATGTGCACACATGAGTTTATGTGCCTGTGGGACCAATCCCTACATTATAGGATACCACTTTGAGTGCCACCAGCAGCCTACATCAGTTGGTCATAGTATGTAAGTAGTTATGCTGAGTCAATAAGTTTGATCCCTTTCAGTTAGCCTAGCGGCAGTTTTGCATGCATGGAGGGAGAATGGATCATTTTTCCCACCTACCTCATGAGTTAATTGATTGTAAACTGATTTAGACATTCATAGATAGACTAGTGAGCTCCAATGGTGATTTAGACACACTAAATTAGGTATTCAGTCAGTTTGAGCTAGTATATTCGAATCCTATCCATAGTATTCAAATTATATTTATTGTGAAATCATTGTATTATTGATTATTGAATGAACATTCATGTTGTGATTATCTAATTAATTCTTGTTCGATTTATCTGAAATTTGTTGCATGAATTTCCTCTTCAATGTACATTCTGTTTTATTATTCCACTGCATAATTCCTTTCTTACAACTTTCATATTTTCCTCTATATCAATGTTTCACAAATTAAACATGGTATCATAGCCTTGTTTAGGCTAGCAACAAGTCCTCTCTGATATCCATTGTGCAGTAGAAGTAGCTGAGTTTCCACATAAATCATGGAATTGTAGCTTTCTCCCTTTGGATTTTGTCCATAGAAGTCTATCGAGGTGTGAAAAAATATGAGAAAGTGTACATGTCGAGGTGGAAAAGATTGAACTAAAATTTTATTTCAAATTGAATTGGTTTTGAAGTGTTCTTTGTAGGTATATTCGTATCTTCTTGAAGAATTAACTGACCAACATACATAAATATGGAGAATTAGTAAGCTCTCCTACCTAGAATCTTACACTCTTAAAGTACAATGAGTGGAGGTAATATATGCAGGTCTCCTTGCACAAAAATGGTCTCGGTAGGATGCCAATGGGAACAGAATCTCAGCCCGAGCAGTATGTTGAGAAGAATAAGTTTTTGAAACGGCTTGATGAAGCCTTCGGCTTCATGTTCATCCACATCTCCACGGATCTTTTTTTCCACCTTGAGGGACTTAAGACTCCAAAGGAATCTTGGGAAAATATTGAATCTTTGTTTAGAAAAAAATATGATCATAGAGGGAATATACTGAAGGATGAGATGATTGCACTATATCCCAACATTTTTGAGACTATTCAACAATTCTTTACAAAGTATAAAGCACTAGTATTGCAGTGCAAACAATTTGTGATAGAGTGGAAAGATAAGTGGCTGGTTATATTAGTGTTGAGCAAGCTTGGCTTAGAATACTCAGTATTTGTCTCTACATTCCATTTTGGAAGAGAATCCATTCATAATTGTAAGATTCCTTCTTTAGATTCTTTTGTTGACTCCTTGATACAAGAGCAAGAAAAATCGATTCACATGGGAGTGATTCGAACCTACAATAATATAGCACTCTTATCTTGGAACTCTAGAAACATGCAAGCAAGAGGAAACCCAAATGAGAAGGATACCAAAAACACTGATATGAATCCAAAGGAGAATCAACAATATTTTGGTGAAGCCTCGGGTTCCAGGAAGAAGAAGAAATTTGAGAAGGCTAAATGCCCCTAGTGTATGAGAGGCTTTCATTTAAAGGGTCAGTGCATGAAGAAGACCATTGAACAGTTGACAAAACTCCTCAAACAAAACAGTATTTCCCTTCGATAATATGAAGATATGTGTGATGCTCAAAAGCATATTGACGAATATGATAGGTTCCATGCTTTGAAAGTAGGATTCACTTAGTCAAAGGCCTATCATATTGATTCAGGATCATTCAACCACATGATTTTCTCTAAATAATCCTTCACTAATCTAGATCTCTTAAGAGGAACTAACATTCATATGGGGGATAATTCATAGTTTGTAGCTTTTGGGACAGGTTGTAAGAAAAACCATCATGGAGAGTTCAATAATTTACTCTGTGTTCCCTCGCTTGCAACAAATTTGTTATTTGTTTATCAAATGACACATACTGGCTCACTAAAGCAAGTTGTATTTGGTCTTGACTTAGTGGATATCTCATATATCTCAACTAGGAAGATGATAGAAAAGGGTGTTGCAAACCATGCTTCCAAGGCATGTGAATTATCACACTTTCTACCATATTCATATTTAGTACCATATCGACATCTATTCGAAAGGGAAGGTAAAAAATATCTTTCATATCCATTTGTAAATAATGATATGTTGTCTAATATTTCAATTTCCTTCTCTGTATATGTGCCTCGTGGCTTGATGTAGATACTACTCCATATTAGGAGGTCTTTGGGAGAGACAAGCATAATATAGATACTACTCCATATTTTACAAGTCCAGAGTTATGATCACACCCTGTCCTCAGGTATCAACCAAGAGATCTATTGGGCGACAACGATACATCCTAGCTTGGTTGGTAGGGGATTTCTTCATTGTCCCGGGTCTCTGGGATAAGTTCAAAATCTGGATAACCAATCGACCATCAACCCTTGTTCAAAGATGTGAAATACCTGTCGATTCATCAAACAAACGAGACACCTGTGAAATTTCAATTTAACAGAGCAACAAAGAATTGAGACTACCATCTTCATTATTTAATGCTTATGTAATATCCTAAAATTTGGACCCAACACTTATATGCATGAGCCTATTGATTATGATGTTATCTTGATGTTTTATTTTGATATATTGGGTCGAAGACCCCATTGCATATGAAAATCATGATTTGTTTTATATATTGGGCATAATCCAATTGTTGATGATATATATATGATTGTTTGTGTTGGGTGTGAACCCTGCAGCACATGATTGATGAGATGTTTTGTGTTGAGCAAGGAGCTCTCGAGCGCATGAGCAATTGATGTTGCATTGAGCGAGAAGCTCTGGAGCACATGCGTGTTTATATTTTTGTTGAGCATGAAACTCTGGAACACATGAAAAGATACTATTGGAAGTGTTGGGCATAATCCCTGGAGTCTTTCATGTTTATGTTGAGCATAATATTTGGAGTATCGGATCCTTGGGCATTGTATCCCTAGGTGAATCGTACAAGTACATCCTAGCATTAGTGTTGAGCAAAGAGCTCTCGAATTGCACTAAGTTTGTAAATCCCTATTTTTAGCATTGAGTATGGGAGCTAGTAAGCTCTAGGGGTTACTAAAAATAATTAATAATTCTCGAGTGAAAACGACTCAAGAAAAATATTAATCTCGTTTTCCTTATTTATAAATGATTGAGTGAAATTTTGAATTTCTGTATTTCTCATCAAGTACTGAAGAACTACCATGTTATACGAGGGAATCCAACATGCAAGGATGTTTAGAGTTCCCTAGCCTAGTATACCTAACCATCTACCTATTTGACCTTAATGAAGAAGTGTCATTAAGCTCCTAACCATCTACCTATTTGACCTTAATGAAGAAGTGTCATTAAGCCTAGGGATCGTGGTATATAATACACAAAGAAAAATGTTAACAAATGTTTTATTATTATGTATTGTGATACATGGTATGTATAAATAAATAATTATAGTAATAATATCGTTAATGTAAGAAAGAAGAAAAAGATCTATCCATTATTATTAATTACTAAAATATAATAAATAGTATAATACCTAAAAAAGTTTAATTAGGAACTAGATAAAAGTTCCGAAGTTAAAATATTATAAATTACCCAAATTAATTAATAAGGGTTAAATCAAGCAATCAAGGTTTCTTGATTTAACTGCCCCATTGACTAAACAGTTTGTCTATAAAGTCTCAAGCCAAGGAAAGGCTTGGGGTCTTGATCTATCATTTTGGGAGTCATTATTTTCTTCCTGTTTTGCTCTCAAGAGATTTCTTGGTGAAAATTTTCTTGAAGGGGAAAAGGAGAAGTGATCCAAACTTGATATACCAGCTAGGAAACATTTCCTTAGGAGATCTAAGCTACTTGCATATTGGAGCCAGCTCAAGGGGACCCAGATTGAAACCAGGAACGGTTCTGAGTCATGGTTGGGTGGAACGTGGTAGTTCCCAAGTGATTCGGTCATCTAATACCAAGGTTAGATCTGCCTATGAATTTTTCATACTGGTTATTTGAGTGTGTAGGTTCAGCCATTAAAGGAGCTTCAAATTTACAGGTATGAAGCCGTAGACTATGCATTCAATTTTTCTAGAATCATTGTTGGCTCTGTTAGGTAAATGATTACATTACATTTTCTATCCCTACGTGTTTGGTTTCTGTTTAAATTTTCTAGGGCTTACATTATTAAATTAATAAGCTAGGATGTAATTTATTTCCTATGTTAGATTTATCGAGGCTTTATTCATTTAGTTTACTTCTGCAATTCTAATTCATTTGTATTGTTCATCAAGGGTTTTTCACCTTAGTTTTACTTATGTATTGTCTTTACTCTTTAAACTGTGTTTCCTACAAACTAGGTTTTCTTTGAGATCTATTACCTATATGTTCTTTTGCCTATATACTCTACTTACAGATTTCATTTGTCAGCACAGCCATGTTCAAATGATTTCTTGTTCAGATCCATGTTTCAACTAAAACCTAGATTTAATTTAGTATCATCTAAATGTAAACAAGTATATATATACACACACACACACTAAGAGTTAAGAAATAGAATTATAAATCAAATCTACAACATAATATTTACCACTAAGTACAGATTTTAAATATTCCATATTACATCAAGTTAAAGACCATTGAAGACCTTTCAAGGTCTACATAAATAATCTCCTCCTAGTAACCAAATCATTTCCACATTAGAGGAAATTTCAACTCAAAATGGGCCTTTTAACTTTAACTCAAATTCCATGTCTTCATGTGTTAGCCAATGAAATTTCTTTAAATTTGAAATATCGTATAGGTATTAAACAATTTGTTAATATAATTTTGGGGATAGGTATCATAAAAAAAACTACTTTTTTGTTTGTATTTTCGACATATCTCCTCATGTTTTTACTCAAATTTTGATTGGGAGAGCTCATTGGATGCGGAATTAAATTCCACATCCAACAAGTACCCACTTGGCATACTTTTGACAGACCACGCTACCCCAAAAACAAGAAATCCTTAAAAAATGTGATGATGATGTCATCATGACATTTGCTTAGGTATTTCTTGTTTTTGGGGTAGTGGGGTCCGTCAAAAGTATGCCGAGTGTGTACTCTTTGGATGCAGAATTTAATTCCACATCCAACAAGCTCTCCTAATTGAAATTTTAGTAAAAACACGAGGAGATATGTCGAAAATACAAACAAAAAATAGGTTTTTTCTTTTCTTCCTCTAAAATTAATAAATATTATTTGATTATTTTAACTATTATTTTATTAATTTTTTTAGGAGGCCCATTTTGAGTTGAAATTTCCTCTAATGCTAAAATAAAAAAATTATCATAATTAAATAAATAGAATAAGTATCCAAACCATTCATTGGTATGTGCTCTAGTTCCTTTTTCAAATCAAATTTCATAGCCCTATAATATTGCAAATTTACATAACGAGAACTGTTTTCCATAAATCAAAATAGTTCCATCTAATATTACCCACAGCCATCATATAAATGAACTGTTACCACCTAAGTTGTACTTAGTGTTTTTTTATCAAGTGAGGATGGTGAACTAGACAAAGATGTTTTGTTCAGACTTCAGAAGGCCTTCGAAAGTGCTTCTAGGAAGTGCTTGTTGTACTATATCACATGTTCATACCCCATAGGGGAGTGGTAATAAAATGTTCTAGCATGATAGTGTCTGTGAAAGACTTGATCTCTTAGAATTTATTTGTCAATCCGATCATCCAACGGTGTTTTTTCCCTTGGTTATTATTGGTTGTTGAATAAACGACTCATAATTTCTAAGTTTTTCACTCAATACCTCCAAAGTTGGGGTGGTTAGCTTGGAATTTAGGCCTATTGAGGTGATTAGAGTGTATGTGTCAATGTATAAACATGCTAGGCATTATGGTCAAGTCATATGAACATGTCTAAATCCCCCTAGTTTTTTAATTTTTTTAAAGTTTTTTTAATTTTAATTTTTCCACAAAACTTAGGCTATTTTTTAATAGTCTAATTGGAAAATTTGATTTTGTAGTAAAAGTGGGCTCAATTATCAGTTTCAGTCATGGGGGTGCTCATTTTCAAGCTTAGAGCGTCATGCAAACCCTTAGACCCACTGTTTTTTAAATTTTGAGTGATTTTTCCATTACTCAGGTCAAAAATCCCTAAAAATCAAATATTGATTATTTAATTGATAAATTAATTAAATAATGGATAAAATTTAAAATCATAAATCATTGGTATTTGCTTCGATTTGACTGGATCTAACAATTCCTTGATTGAAGGAAGTGATTTGGGATGATCTGGGAGTGCACCACAGCATGCAATCTTGGGAATTGCGCCCTCTCTCTCTCCTGCACATGTGTGGGATCATATGGATGAGTTTTGGTGGACGCTTCAGTCAGCAGGTTGAGGTGTTAGTCGATCAACTCTCCAATTGAAAGTTGCACTCAGTGAGACTCAGATCAATACTCAGATAGACTCAAATCAGGCTCAAATTCACTCCACATACAACTGCAGTCTCTATCCCCCTTGGATTTATGCCCCCTGGGCTAGAGCTCCTATTATTATTATAAATAAAGCTCATTTTTTGTCTTCCAAGCTAGTTAGGACTGGGATTGAGGTGTTGCTTCTATTGTACTGTTGTTATTGTTCATTTGAAATAAAGAGAAGATTTGGAGGCAAGACGATGTCGTGTTATTGTGTGTGTGGATGAGCATTTCCATGTTTTAATAAGGTAACCGATATCTAAGTTCATAACTTGCTTACTGTTTGTGGATCTATTGCTAATAATAAGTTTATTATAATATTGATAGGAAAGGAGTTTGTTAATAATTTTATTTGCCATCTCTTTCCTTTTTATGCATGTTTAGAGATGTAGATTCAACATGTTTTATAAGTTTATATGCATGCTATTCTGAAATCTTTGTTTATGTATTAACTGGATCTCACAAGCATTTTGGAAAGTATTTGGATTAAGTTGTAGTTTTATAGCTTGGAGAGGGTGTTGATATAGTTTTCTTCCTCAATTTATCCAACACTTTATCAAAGGAATAGTCCCTCGACATTCCACCAGAAAGCTCCACGGTTGATTTTTAAGGCTTCCAGCACTCTTTCTGTCTCTTCCTCCTTCAAAAAATAAAATTTTACCTGCTTAATTTGTTAAAAGCTTTGTCATTATTCATATCTATCATCTCAAATTAAAAGTTACATAGATCTATTATTTCAAAGCTCAAAATCTAGATCTCATTTGTAAAAGGTTTCATACAACATTCTAGTTCTAGTTTAGGGAAATCATCCGTTTTGCATGGAAATTTAAAGAGAATCTGTAGGTTGCATGCTATAGATTTATTTTTCTATTTTAAAAAGATTAAATCCAGCAATCAGTGCATATTTCATTGTCTTCCCAAACAGTAAGCCAATATCCCAAGGAAAGCTTGCTTTCCTTGGTTTCGTTTTTCACCATTTTAGCTAGTTTTAACTTAGTTTTGTTTGGTTTAAAGTAGGCTGACCCAAAGGTAATTTCAAAGTTATTTTGGGAATATTTCATTCTAATAATCTTGTTGTCTTTTAGAAGGCATAACAGAAAGAGGAGAAGCTGTGTTTCGAAAGTGGTTTTTGGATCATCCAAATCACCCGAGTGGTCTCCCTTTTTACTATAATTTTAAATTTTGGGAAGCTTGTAAGACCTTGGTTTCATCCTATATAAGAACCAAGAGTATTAAGATGATTTTACTGTTATTGTAACAGAAAATAATAAAACTTTTCTCCGAATAGGCTCTTTCGAGCCCATTCCACATCCCCCTCTGGGGGAATTTGCGCCTTTTTTGTTGTTTTTCGCATTCTCTTATGTATGTTCACTTTATATTAGTTTCATTTAAAGAATAAAATTATTTTATTAGCTTATCATATATTCCATATTTCAATATCAAAGTAACTTGAATACTTACCCCACAACTTCTCGATTGACCTGCAAGGGGAAAGAGATGCGTGGTAGGAATAATTAAACTAACCGGTGGTTTACTTATTTACTTTTGTTGCTTATATTTGATTTCTATAAGTAATTGTTCTAAATTCAACCCCCTCCTTGATTCCCTGATTGAGGTCCACTTGGACCAAAATAGGTTCCTGGAGGGTTTTTCTTTCTAAGAAAACACATCCTTTAAAACTCACTAAAATTGACAAGACTCTGATGTGTATGCTCTGTACTTGGCCCTGGTTCATCTGATCAGTCTAAGATAAATCAAAATCAATGCGAGTGACTAGTTTAATTAGTTTTCACCTTCCCCAATCAACCACCATGAGGAGAAAATCCAACGCCTCGATAAAACTGTAAACGGTGGAAAAATACCCAAAGGAAGTGAGAACTCCTGAAAAGTGACCTTGAGGCACCGATATCTATTACATAATTGGGTGTATTATGAAGACAGTCTCAGAGACTCCATTCAGCCCACATATTCCTTGCAGGTAGTCGTGAAGGTTTTTTTTTTGCGATACTCCAAGTACCCTCGGGTATATCTGGAGTCCCCTTCTTGCCTAATTTAATCTATTCATATT
>LPNX010261125.1:23514-43558 GCA_001517045.1 Pseudotsuga menziesii | reverse complement strand
TTCTTATTTGTGTTGGGTGTGGACCCTACAGCACATGAGTAATTGATGTTGTGTTGAACGAGAATCTCTGTAGCACATGAGTGTTTAAATTTGTGTTGAGAGTGAAGCTCTATAACACATGAAAAAATAATATTGGAAGTGTTGGGAATAAGCCCTGGAGCCTTCCATGTTGATCTTGAGTATAAGCTCTGGAGTATCAAATCCTTGGCCATTATATCCCTAGGTGTATCATACAAGTACATCCTGGCATTAGTGTTGAGCGAAGAGCTATGGAATTACACTAAGTTTGTCACTCCTTGTTTTTATCCTTGAGTATGGTCTCTGGTAAGCACTAGGGGTTACTGAAAAGAATTAATAATTCTCGAGTGAAAATGACTTGAGAAAAATACTGATCTCATCTGACTTATTTATAAATGATTAAGTGAAATTTTGAATTTTTGTATTTCTCATCAAATACTGAAGAACTACCAAGTTATATGAGGGAATCCAACATGAAAGGATGTTTACAGTTTCCTAGGTTAGTGGAACTCACCATCTACCTATTTGAACTTAATGAAGAAGTGTCGTTAAATCTAGGGATCATGGTATATGATGCCCAAAGACAAATGTTAACAAATGTTGTATTTTTATGTATTTTATACATGGTATGTATAAAGAAATAATTATAGTAATAATCTCATTAATGTAAGAAATAAGGAAAAGCTCCATCCATTATTATTTATTACTAAAGGATAATAAATAGTATAATACCTACTGTTACAACTGATTTTACCACACATGGTGAATCGCATTTTTATGGCCTTCCCTATCCCTCGGCATACTCCTTAGACCCCATGGACCATTTTTTTACTTTTTATGTTTCCAAGATCATCCCTAAAAACATGCAAAAATTGCCATACGTGACTTTTAAACCCTTTCTCGCATATATACATGGGTTTGACCCCTAAAACTATGTACATTGGGATGTGTGCAAAAGGCCAAATTCTTTTGGAGTTTTCCTTGATGTGGATCTTACTCACTTGTCTCCTGGCCTTCCATATGCCTTGAGATCACTCGGATTCAACCTTTCATTACCCCATTGAAGAGATATATAAGGAACCCTTTGGATACATTGAAGGCATGAGGAATTGAAGAGCAATAAAACTATAGTCCATTGTTGCTGGAACTTATACTTGAGTCTGCATCCCTTTGTCCCTTGGAGAATTTTTGTGTTCTTCCCATGCTTTCATTTTTCTTGTGAGCTTGCTATCCAGAGATGGAGGATTGAAGTGGTGGAGGCCCAAGTGGAGAACTCAGTTTATCCGATTCGCAAACGTACTGACAGAGGTTGTCTCTATTGTAATCTCTATTCTATATTAATAGAAATATCTTTTCCTATCCAATAATGTGTATCTGAATGAATATTTTATCCATGGATGATTTCAAATTCTTATATGTTATTGATTATATATGCTAGATTAGGTCTAACACAATTATATATAGCATGCTTATCTTTTTTATTGAATGTTGAGGAAGCAATTTATCAATTCAAGTTTGAGTTGAAAAGCTTAATGGGGATCTACATCAACCATCCAAAATAAGGTACGAATCGAGATCCTTTAGTGTTAGATATTTGTTTTCTCTTGCATATAGGAAAGGATTGATTTCTAGAGTCAAGATGTCTATTGTGGTACCCCAAGCCATAGGAATTTCTCTCCATAATAGAATTGGTGACTCCACTAGGGACTTCCTAGTAATTGTCCTTTGGGGGTTTTATCAGCATTCAATGTTCCTGAATTACTCTGATTTCCCTGTTTCTGAGTCAGGTATGGGGGCATGTTTTCCTGGTAGTGTCTGATTGGTGTGAATTTTGTCTCAACTTATTTGTTTTCCTTCATTTTTATACATTTTTCTTCCTATACGCGAGTTTTTAACTCACAGTCACGTATACATGCGATTTTGATTGCTATATCCACATACATACGCGGGTTTTCTACATATAGTTGTGTATGCCCTAATTTTTTCCTTTTAGAGGAAGATTAATTGTGGCTGAGTGAATTTTGATGATTACTAAGTCTCCTTTTGATACTGCTAGAGTCTGTATACACCTCTGTTTCTGACCAGAGACACCTTTTTTAGTATAATTTTTTTTTAAGAATGTTCTTGTCATTGCATTTTTTATTTTTTGTTTTGGGATCACTGCATTAGATTTCATTTACCTTATTACTTTGTGTGAGTTCTATTTGATTGTGCTTGCAGAGTCTTGGGGTGGTAGAATCATTATTTTGCTTTGCTATCTATTTTTTTCAAAAAATCCAAAAATATTTGCTTCTTTGCATCATTATGCATTGCACTTTGCACTTTGTACTTTCACGATACTTGCACTAGGTTTTATTAGAGAATTATTAGTCAAGATTTCATATAGGAATGATTGCATTTGTCATTTGAAGAAAATTTTGCATTTCATGTAGTAGGATGCCCTATTTTTCATTCGACACAATGCATTTGCATTGATTGTTAGGTGTGCATTTTACTTCATGTTGCATCATAACACAATTGGTTGCATGGTTATCTACCTTTTTTGAGTAATAAAGCCAAATAAAATCAACGCTTAATTAAAATGGATTACACTATTTTTTTTGATAGGGTACACCAACAAGATTAGGTTTTAGGGTCTTGGAATAGTTCATTGTGAGTAAATTCTCCAAGAACACTAAACAACAACATGTATGTGCCTGTCGAGGTGAGAGTGTGAAATTCCTTGGTATAATTAGTGTTTCTTAGGATCCTCCTCTTATAAGGGAGTTAAGCATGAGGTAGTGTGAGCATTTATTGATTGGGATGACCCCTAGTCATTACTGAGTAGCACTAGAGATATTTCCAGGATTGTATTTGTATCTGGGGGCTCTTTCTATAGTTTTGGGATTTGCTACCATGCCCATACGATCAATCCCACCTGAAACTGTCTGCTTGAGGATTAATTATATTGAGGTGACCTTAGTGGCCTTACCTAGGTTATTGAGGGGGTACTTTGCAGGTGTCTCAGCCAGGTTGGGGTCGGACAGCACAATCGCTATATGCGTTGAAGCTGATGGCCATAATAATTAGTTACGAACCTGCACTTGTTGTGTATGGGAGTCTCAAGCCTCTTCTAGGAGAGACACAACTGCTTCATTCAGGAGCTCACATATCCTACCCTTGTTTACTTGAGATTGGCTTTAGATTATATTGGTGTATGCTTTTTGCATGCTAGCTTGCTTAGGGTTTGTGTAATTAGAAGAGTCTTTTTCATTTTTGGAGTCATTGTGGATTCGGGTGTAGCACCCCACCGTTATCATCATTTAGTAGGACTTCCACCTTCTACATATCCTCCTCCTTTAGGAGAGAGAAATAGACAATCCAGGAAAACTACTTCTCATATTGATTCACACACGATGGGAAATCATGAAGATGAAATTCCTGAGTTGTCTTCTCCACCTCAGGAGGTTTGGGAAGAAGATCCTATTCCTATATATGATCCTTCACCAGATATACCTACACACTCTAGGTTAGATCCTTCACATGATATACCTGCACACTCTAGGTATGATCCCTCATTCACAAGTCATTGATATTGGATGTCGAGTGATGAGACTCATCAAGAACCTGTGAGCACTAGTTATGTTAGTTATGGCATGGTTGGTATCCATGCACATGATCCAACACATCATGTCGAGTCAGAATTTGATCCTAGCACTATGCTTGGGGGCATTCCCATTCCTTTCCATGAAGAGAGATTTGGGAGCACGAGTCACATTACACCCCCCATCCTAGTGGTGGAGGCTACATCTCACATTTGTCCTATACTTGGTGTTAGTAGTCCTATTCAGATACCAGAACCAAGACGAGCGATGGTAGGGAATACCACTTACATAGCTTCACATGTCACTTCATCCTCTATTCCTAGTTCTTCAAATGTTATTCCTGCCCATCATTCACATGGTCCTTTGGGCCAAAATGTCACTACGAGTCATGTGCGTACTACTGCTACTCGCGTAGTCATGTCTCAAAGTCAAGTACCTCCTGTTGTCTCAAAAGGTCATATTCCTACTTCTCAAGGTCATATCCCTACTTCTAGAACATCTATTCGTACCTATGAAGTTTCTGATGGGGCATCTCATGGGACTTCTTATGGGACATATTATCGACCGCATTATGCATAGAGTTATTCACCTTATGGGTACGGGTATCAAAACCCACTTACTCCTTGAATTATGGATTTGTAGCCCTAAATATTCAAGGTACACCACATTATGGTGCTTCCATGCCACCCTACATGGGTCAAACTAAAGGAGGATACTATGGCCATGGAAATGGTGTTTACGGTCATCAGTCCTATGTGAACCAAAATTATTAGGGAACACCTCATTGTCCTGCTCAACCTAGACTCCCTTTCCTCGCAACGTTAAATTTTCATGACTTGTCGAGACTAACGAATGATCCGGTATCTTATGACCCATCTTGGCCGGATATCCCTACGAAGCTTCCCTCAGAAATCCCCAAATTCAAGGGAAAACTAGGAGAAGATCCTAGTGAACATGTTACTACATTTCACCTTTGGTGCTCTTCTAATTCCTTACATGAAGATTCGATCTGTTTAAGGTTGTTGCAATGCACCCTCACTAGGCCTGCAATGAAATGGTACATATATTTACCTAGGGGGGAATTCACTTTGTTCAATGACCTATCTATCACTTTTCTCCAACACTTCCAACTACTAGTGCATTACAATGTTGGTATGAAACTCTTGTTGATATTTTGGCAAGAAAAAGCCACGCATATCTTGGACCATATCCAAGAGTGGCGTAGATGGAAGAGATCGATTAAAGCCTTCATACCGCTAGAGTTTCTCCTCGAATGGTTCCTTAAATCATTACTACCTTATATAGTGAAGGATGTTTCTACACCTAGAGTTCAGAATGAGGAACAAGGAATTTTTAGGGCGCAGGAATTGGATTTGATTTATTCTCAATCGGGTTTGTTGTATGAGATCATTCCTAACGCTCCACATTCTAGTTTCGACCAGTATCAATATAGTGGGAATCAAGATCCGTTGGAAGCTTGTAGTGGTCATGGTTGCATCAACATGGTGCATGCTGCTAAGGTTGTGAATCATGTGAAGGACTATGGTTTGTCACAACCAGACCTTGGAAATGAACCTACTCCACCCAGGAGTCCTTCGTGTATTGAAAACCCTGTGGATAAACTTGAAGTTGCACCTCGCATTCCTAAGGGAGACCTTAATCGTTCAAGGCAAAATCCTAATTCCTGAGCTGCCTAGAACTATTCTGTTGTCAAGGATTTGGGCCACATTCCTTGTGCGATGTATGCACTCAAAGTACTTCAGAGTTGTCCTTCACAAAGGAAAGTTTTTCTTTCTGCTCTTGGTGTTAACAATGATAACTCTTCCCCTATCATCAAATTTGAAACCACGGGACTACAACCTCGCTTGCCTTACTATGTGTCTCTCTTGATTCATGTAGAATGTCTTAAAAAGACCATCAAACACACTGATATTGACGAAGGTGCTACTACTTTCGTGATGTCTTTGGCATGTTGGAAGGGTTTGGGTTCCCTCGAGTTGTCTAAATCCGCTACCATGTTGACTGTGTTTGATGGTAGATCATTTTCGCCACACAAAATTCTTCCTTTTCTTCAAAACTGTTTGGGAGGGAAGAATGTCATGATTGAATTCGAGGTGGTTGATGCGCCCATTGACTACAATCTGTTACTGGGTAGGAATTGGATGTACAGTATGCAAGTTGTAGCTTCTTCTCTGTTTCGAGTTCTATGCTTTCCATTTAATGGGAAGATAGTTACGATTGATCAAATGTCATTCAAGAATCCATTTGTTACCACATATTTGGGAGATTAAGTCTCGATTGTCATGCACTCTCAGTTGGAAACTAGGAGTGTGGGTGTTGGCATGTAGCCATCCCTTATGGGATCATTTAGTTTTCCTGTACCTATTCTTATGATTGGGTCTAGTTCTGGTGAGGCTTCGTCGTCATTGCGTTTGGTGTCTTTTCGCACCACTCATATGGAATATCCTTGGATTCTTCCTACACTAAGTCCTTCGTGCAAGCCCATCGAAATGGATGTGCCATTGCCTACAACTATGATAGCATATCAAGCTAATCTTGAATGTGTTGCAGAGCCTAGTCCTCCCTCTTTGAGGACGGAGGAGGAGGACCCATATGTGCTTCCTGCATGGGAAGTTAAGTCTTCTCACGTACATGACTGCCTTGATAGTATTTTTCCATTAGATGAAGCTATTATTGAGGCTATGTCTGGATTTAGACCACCTTGGGAAGAGTTGCATCATAGATCTTATTTTCTTCCCGAGCTTTACCGTTTGGAGTGTGAAGAATTTAGGGAGATTCTTAGTTAGAGAATTGGTAGTCCCGTGGTTCCGTTAATCTCTCCTGGTCCAATGGATGATGGAAACATGAAAAATATATATCCTACCATTCCTATCAATATCTCTCGTGATCCTAGCAAGATTGAGAATGTCTATATTGGGGCATAATGTTCCCATGCTGAGATTCAAGAGTATACCGAGTTGTTCAAAGAATTTTGTGATGTATTTGCTTGGTCATATGAGGAAATGTCAAGTATCGACCCTTGCATTGTTGAGCATGAAATTAAAACTTATCCCAATGCTAAGCCTATTTGACAACGCTTGCGTGCGGTGAATCCTACAAAATCACCCGTGATTAAGGCTAAGATAGAAAAGCTGTTGAATGTCGGTTTTATATATCTCATTCCCTTGATAGAGTGGGTTTCAAACCCCATTCCAGTTGATAAGAAGCAGGGAACGATCTATATATGCACTGATTTCCATGACTTGAATCGTGCCTATCCTAAGGATAATTTTCCCGCACCATTTACAGATCAAATTTTGGATGAGTGTAAGCAAGGTATTTTCCTTTATGGATGAATTTTCCAGATATAATCAAATAGAAATCAATCCTGAGGACCAACATAATATTTCCTTTATTTGTCCTTGGGGTACCTTTGCATATTGAAAAATGCCTTTCAGCATTAAAAATGCCGGAGCCACTTTTCAGTGAGCTATGCCCTTGATCTTCCACGATCTCAAATCAACTATTGAAGTATTTTTGGATGACCTCGCTACTCATTCTCGTCAGAGGATCCATCATTCCTATCATTTGATATTAGTGTTCGAAAGTTTCCACCATTACTTGGTCTGGTCAAATCCTCATAAATGCACCTTTTGTGTGAAGTCTGGTTGCTTATTAGGGTTCATTGTCTCCAAGGAGGGTATAAGAGTCAACCCTTTGAAGGTTGAGGAAATACTTCAATTGTCTCCCCTGAGAAACATTAGAGATCTTCAATGTTTGCAAGGCATGGAAAAATTCTTACGAAGATTCATCGTTAACTTTGCCAATTTGACTAGAGGCTTTATGCATCTTTTAAAGAAGGACATTATCTTTTGCTGGGATGAGTGAGCCTACGAGTCCTTTGATGCACTTAAGCGAGCCTTAGCATTGGCCCCGGTGATTTGTCCACCTAACCATAGCCATGAATTTTTACTTTATGTGGTCGTGTCCATGGAGATGATTGGTATGGTTTTGGTTCAGGAGGATGAGGAGCTCCATGAGCATGTCATATATTATTTGATCTGAAACCTTATAGATGTGGAGATTGCTTATTCCCATGTGGAGAAACTTGCCTTAGCTACCATTCATGCAATTCAAAGATTAAGACACTATATTCTCCTTCGCCAGACCTTGGTGGTAGCCAATGTCAATCCATTTCAGTTCGTCCTCACTAGAAGGAAGATAGGGGGAAAGTATAATCAATGGATTGTCATCTTGCAAGAATTCGATCTCGAGTTTGTTTCAACAAAATCGAAGAAATCGTTGAATTTTGTAGAACTTATATTTGATTTCCCAAGCGAGGAGGAGGATGAATTTTGTAAAGATACATTCATCAATGAGCACATTTTCCTGATATCAACTTTAGATCCATGGTATGGGGATATTATCATATATTTACAAACATTGAAGGTCCCTACTCACCTTTCACGAGATGAATGACAACGGTTACATCATGTATCCAAGAATTACCTCATAGTGGATAACACATTGTACCACCATGGGGTAGATTCCATTTTACTTCGTTGTTTAACTCATGAGGAGGCTGAGCTTGTGATGAATGATTTCCACGAAGGGGTGTGTGGTGGTCATTTATCTAGGCTTTCTATAGCCCAAAAAATCTTGAGAGTAGGTTATTTTTGGCTGTCGATATTTAAGGATTGTGTTAATGCGGTCAAGAAGTGCCACCCTTGCCAGGTGTTTGCACATAATATACGCTCACATCCTTCCCCTTTACATCCAATTATCACCGCCGGTCCCTTCACTAAGTGGGGGCTTGATTTCATGGGTTGCAACGCAGCTTCAGCTAGGGGGCATCATCATATTATCGTGTCTATTGACTATTTCATGAAATGGGCTGAGGCTATGCCCACAGTTAAATCTGATAGTGAGACAGCCACACATTTTGTATTCAACTAGATTATTACTCAGTTTGGTATTCCGAAAGAGCTTATCACCAACCATGGTAGGCACTTTCAAAATCAGATGATGGAAGAGTTGGCCTCAAAGCTAGGGTATAAGCAGGAGCATTCTTCTTCTTATTACCCTCAAGTGAATGGACATGTTGAAGCAGTGAACAAATCACTCAAGTCCATTCTCCAATGAACCATTGCACAAAGCAAGACCAATTGGCATATCATGTTATATCCTGCTTTGTGGGCTTATATGACCACGATTAATACTGCCACCGGTTTTTCTCCATGTCATCTTGTACATGGAGTGGAGTCTATATTTCCAGTTGAGTGTGAAATCCCTTCTTTGAAGCTAGCCATAGAGCTCTTACCTGACACTTTCCCATTGGAGAAATGTTTGGTCCATTTATAGCAGCTTGATGAGCAGTGTCGATATGCTTTAGTGGCTCTAGAAGTGAATAAGTGTTGCGTTAAGGTCCAATATGATAAATATGTCCGTCCGAGAAAGTTTAGTGAAAGAGATTTTGTCTTTTTGTGGGATCAAGCTAATGAACCCTAGGGGGTAGGAAAATTTAACCCCATGTGGCATGGTCCTTATGTTGTTAAACATGTGTTAGAGAAGGGTGCATATGAGTTAGTAGATTATGAGGGGACAGCCTTGGCAGAGCCTAGAAATGTGCACTATCTTAAAAAGTACTATGCATGATTCTTATTTAGGGCTGACTATTGTATATTATTGTACAATATTTTGCATAGTTAGGATTTTCTTATGGTGATCGGGTTTGCTGATTAGCTTTCGTTTCTTATGGCAGACGTCAATGGAGTTTTCCATCTATATAGGATTCGTGGATGGTGCTAGCCGCCACACTCAACTCTCAGCCTCTGCTGCTTGGGTAATTTATACTCCTACGAGTCAGGTATTGTCTTTAGAAGGCGTATGTTTATGGCCCCCTTCAAACAATGTTGTTGAATATAGTGCCGTTATCGAGCTTCTACGAGATGCCATTTCACATGGTGTTCTATCTCTTGACGTATGTCTTGATTCGGGGTTAGTAGTGTCACATCTTAATGGCTTGTATCATGTTAGGGATCCAACATTATTACGAAGATTCTTAAGTGTGAGATTGTTAGAACGAAAATTTGACAACATAGCATACATACATGTTTCAAGAATTTATGTGTTATATTGGCATTTGTTTCATAGACAATAAGCTCATCACAAACATACATTTTTACAAATGTAAATAAGTAAATTGATCATCATAAAAGTTTTTCATTAAACATCCAAAATGTGATAATGCATAAGTGTCATAATACAAAAATTGGGCTTTCGAGCCAGCAAAATATAAATACATGGTAGTAAAAAATGTATCACTCCTAGGTATCTAAACCGAGGGTGGAGGAGGGGGGTTATAATCGTGGAATGTCACCACATCTCTAGCTAGACGTTGAAACAACTGCACCCATGCTCATGGTACACCCACCACCTGACGCTGCATGACCTCAGGCAGGTCCTCAACCTGTGCCATAGGTACCCTATGTGTTAGCCACACGGAGTTGGTATGAATTATTTGGAGTGTCTGCTCTGCATCCACACCCATAATGTCATCTCCTCTTCCCCCTCATCTATGACAAGGGAAGCCTTCAGGCCGCCATGGTCATACATCTCCATACATATGACAGGATGTCACTGTGTGTTGTCATGCAAACATTAGAGGAAATTTGGGGTTTAAAATGGGCCTTATAAGAAAAAGTGCCAAAAATAAATTTTGTGAGTTGGAATTCAAGAACCAATAGAATTTCAATAAAATGATTCAACCATAATGGTTGAATTGACATATTTGTCATAAAAAGAAACTAATTTTTGTTCGTATTTTCGACATATCTCCTTGTGTTTTTACTCAAATTTCAAGCAGGAGATCTCGTTGGATGTAGAATTAAATTTCGCAACCAATGAGCTCTCCCGCTTATAATTTGAGTAAAAACCTAGGAAGATATGTTGAAAATACAAACACAAAAAGTAGTTTTTTCATTCTTCCTCCAAAATTAATAACTATTATTTTATTATTTTAACAATTATTTTATTATTTTCCTTAGGAGGCCCATTTTAGACCCCAAATTTCCTCTAATGAACATGTCTTTTTTAGTCTATATATATGAAAAAACACAAAAAAAATTAAATAATTCACAAAACTTAAAAAGAGGGTTGGAATTCGTTACCAATGTCACCGTATGTTGATCCTGGTGGTAGAGGCATGTTGGGATCTCCCCGAAAATATATCTCTGCATAGGGGTAATCATAAATGGAAACTATTTGCGGCTGCCACCATGGAAAGAAATCCCCTGGATAGGGGTTGGACACCCTGCCTGCACCCAGTTTGTGCATCGCATTTGCCCAACGTTGTTGGGCTGGATCTCGAATCCCGTGAAGAGGAACGTCAACTCTAGGGCTCAATCTTGAAACAAGCTAAAAGAAGAATGTGCTCAGTAAACTGCTGAAATTGAAGTTTCGTACCCTTCCCATCTTCCACTCGCTGAGATGGTGCTTCATGTTGCTCAATAGCGCAATGCTCTTATCGTAAACTGTTGTTCTGATGCACTCCACTGCATAGAATATCAGGGGCCACGAGGCTTGGTAGAGTGAGGCTATCCCTACTATCCTACCGAGTGTCAGTAGTATGGCCTTTAGGCATAGCACCTGTATGGAGTTAGTTGGGACCTAACCCTCGACCTTCTATGTGTTCGGATAATAGTATACAACTATATACACATCTATGGCTAGGCCACCTCTAGGCTCACGAGAACATAGGTTCACCACTTCCCCCCATTGAGACAATCCATTAATGAAGTATATGTCCTCCACTTCTATGGTGAGGGACTTCCTGTTGATCTGGAATGACTCTGATTCAGGATCCCAGTAGTTTACTAGCATCTATAGCAGTCTTGGTTTTCCCCTTAAGCCACCAAGACACCAAAAGTTGTAGATATCGCATGCACGAAGAGCCTGTTGTGCCATTAGATCGCCTCGTACTACTTCTTACAGCCATGTGCTCTCATTCCCTCCATTCTAGAACCATCCTGCACATTTAATTCAAGTTTGGGTAATTATATATCTTAGAAAAGATTGAACACAGCCGCATATGCGACTGTTTTCTAAACAACTGCGTATGTACGTGACTTTGAGGCATTTTTCCATGTATAGCCAGTCCTATACGTAAAAAAAACCTCAATTTTTGTGTGGGATGAGGTGCATAATTTAGGATAGCCTAAAAATCAAATTAGACAATGGAAAATTGAAAAATTTACATGTAAATGAAAGGGCAGCGCATGGGAAGTTACCTAGAAAAAAAGGTGTCGGATTGCGCCGGCTGGATCTCCCGAAATTAGCGTTTGAAGTTCTAAGCTCAATTGGGTAAAAAGTTCAAATGTTATATAATGTTTTGAATTTTTTACTATTTATAGAAATTTTTCAAAATTTTGAAAGTTTTTACCCCCTTTCTATAGTTTTGGACCATTTCCGACTCTTTTGTACCATTTTTGGACTAGTATATGATGTAGGAGACCATTTTGAGCATCGTTTCAACCGTTGTTTTGACCCGTTCATGCCAATTTCATGTATGATGTTTAAACTTGCATATAGGTTAGGTTTCACCTCTATTTGCATTTTGCATGACCTTATGACCATTTCATTATAACCTTAGGTACGAACCCATTCTATCTTGTCACATAACCTTCTTGCTATCTTAGAAGTGACATGATGTGAATGCTAGAGCTTAACCTTACATGGGTACCCTAGTTATCTCCTTGTTTGCATTTGGTGCCTATGTCGATAGTTTGTCTTTTAATATGTAGGAGTCCATTGTATAAGTATCGCCATGACATTTCGCAACAGCTTGATACTCCTCTTGATCTTTTACTGGCCTGTTTTCCCAGGACTCCCTTATGTCAAGTTGTAATTGCATTATCTTGAGCTTTTCCTGCCACATTGAGCCTTATGCTAGCTTCCCTGACTTTGAGTATCAGCCATATAGCCCGAGATTATCTCATGTCTAGCCACGCAGAGCCATTTTATATATCCTTTGTAGCTTGATTCCCTATTTTTACTAGGAAGGGACTTTCCCCCAAGTGTCGTTATCCTACATGTGTCCTTGCATTGAGCATAGGTATGTTTCACTTCTTGGAACTAATTTGTTTACCCATTTAACACTTGTCTCCTCCTAGTCAGTAACTTTAAAGTGATGTTATTCTTTTTCAATATTTTCAAATATTTGAAAAGGTCCAAAAAAATTTAAAAAACCAAAAATTTGGACAAGAAAAGATGTTATCTTTTGTAGTAGTTGAGTCGTGTCACCTTCGAACATAGAAATGTATATCAAATCCATTGGTTGGGTTAATAGTTTGACTTTAGGAGCTGTACTCCTTTATTTGAGTTTATCTCCATCGACTGGTTAAGCTTCCAGTCCATGTGGAGCCTCTGTCAATGCCTCCTGTGTTGCAGAGATGTCCCAATTTTTCAAATCGACTCTATGCTTCCTACATTCAGTCACCATACACCTTTATGCTCTTGTTCAAAGGAAGTTGAAACCTGAGTCGGCCATTCCTCAGTTATCTTGACTTTGCATGTCGGCCATTGCCAGTAAAGTTACTGGTTTGTGCACCTTATGATCAAGTATTTCCATATTATCCAAGTTTCCTGAGTACCTCGCACTGGATGATGGGGGATTCCTTAATGCCCTCCTTCCAACGGATTTCATCCCATTGATTTTAGATCATTTATTCTCGGATAGGAATGTAGAGTCATGTTTGAGTGCCTTGAGACATGCAGTCATCAGTGGCAGGTTCTCTCACCATCGATAGTTTTTGGGAATAGATTAATGTCCCCTCATTGATGAATTCTCTCAAGTGTTTGATCTCAACACATTTATTCACACTTGTTAGTTTGCACTCTAGTACCTTGATTCCCATTTTCATTATTGGTGAGTGATCTTGCGTCTGTTAACGGTATACATCAATGACCGGTAATTAGACCATGGACTACTATGTTCAACCTCGACACCTCTATTCACATAGTAGGACATGTACTCATAGCGGTTTGTGTAGAAGACCTTCCAAATTGGTGGTATCTCTTATATGCTACCTCGTTGATCATGTCAGTGTTCATTAGATTTCAGCTCTCATGACTCGATTCTAGTATATTTCAGACATTTCCAGCCATTATGGATATTTTGATCCATTATATATCTCCAGTATTCATGGAGATCATGATCCTTTGTATATCTTCATCATGGATATTCTGATCTATTTATTATGTACGTGGGAATGACCACACATGTCATATTGTATCATGCCTATTCATGGCCATTGTACACTTATGTATTCGGGATAGCTAAATCTATTTGCAGTTATGTGCAGAGTTGTATCATTGTATAGTGTTGATTGGGTGGATGGTTCTTCCACTAGGTTCTTCATCACTTCACTTTTGAGATGGAATTATAATGTATTTTGGCCATCGTATTACCCTTCTGACCTCACACATCAGGAGAGATTTGTTACAATTGATTTTACCATAGATGGTGAATCACATTTTTATGGCCTTCCTTGTCCCTCTGCAGACTCCTTAGACCCCATGGACCATTTTTTTACTTTTGATGTTTCCAAGATCATCCCTAAAAAAATGCAAAAATTTCCATACGCGACTTTTAAAACCTTTCTCGCATATATACGCGGGTTTGACCCCTAAAACCGTGTACATCGGGATGTGTGCAAAAGGCCAAATTCTTTTAGAGTTTTCCTTGATGTGGATTGGACTCACTTGTATTCTAGCCTTCCATATGCCTTGAGATCGCTTGTATTTGACCTTTCATTACCCCATTGAAGAGCTATATAAAGAACCCTTTGGATACATTGAACGCATGAGGAATTGAAGAGCAATAAAACTATAGTCCATTGTTGACGGAGCTTATACTTGAGTTTGCATCCCTTTGTCCCTTGGAGCACTTTTGTGTTCTTCCCAATATTGCCTTTTTCTTGTGATATTGCTATTGAGAGATGGAGGACTGAAGTGGTGGAGGCCGAAGTGGGGAACTCAAATTATCCGATTCACAGACGTGCCGACAGAGGTTGTCTCTATTGTAATCTCAGTTTTATATTAATAGAAATATCTTTTCGTGTCCAGTAATGTGTATTTGAATAAATATTTGATCCATGGATGATTTCAAATGCTTATATGTTATTGATTATATATGCTAGAGTAGGTCTAACATGATTATATATAGCATGCTTGTCTTGTTTATTGAATGTTGAGAAAGCAATTTATCCATGCATTATGGAATTGGAAAGCTCAACGAGGATCTACATCAACCGTCTGGAATAAGGTACGAATTGAGATCGTTTAGTGTTAGATATTTGGTTTCTCTTGCATATAGGAAAGGATTGATTTCTAGAGTCAAGTTGTCTATTGTGGTACCCCAAGCCATGGGAATTTCTCTCTGTAACACCTACAAAAGTTTAATTAGGAACTAGATAAAATTTCATAAGTTAAAATATTAAAAATCACCCAAATTAATTAATAAGGGTTAGATCAAGAAATCAAGTTTTCTTGATTTAACTACCTCGTTGACTGAAAAGTTTGTCTATAAAGTATCAAGCCAAGGAAAGGCTTGGGGTCTTGATCTATCATTTTTGGAGTCATTATTTTCTATCTATTTTTCTCTTAAGATATTTTTTGGAGAACATTTTCCTAAAAGGAAAATGTAGAACTGATCCAGACCTGGTATACCAGCGAGGAAACCTTACCTTAGGATCTCTAAGCTACTTGCATGTTGGAACCAACTCGAGGGGACCCAGATTGAAATTAGGAACGGTTCCGGGTCATGGTTGGCTAGAACATGGTAGTTCCCAAGTGATCTGGTCATCTAATAAAGAGGTTAGATCTGCCTATGAATTGATAATATTGGTTATTTAAGTGTGAGGTTAAACCATTAAAGGAATTTCAAATTTATGGGTATGAATCCCTAGACTGCGTGTTCCATTTTTCTAGAATCATTGCTATCTATGTTAGGTAAATTATCACATTACATTTTCTATCCCTGTGTGTTTGGTTTCTGCTTAAATTTTCTAGGGTTTACATTTTAAAATAATAACCCTAAGATGTAATTTATTTCCTGTGCTAGATTTATTTAAGGTATTCATTCAATTTACTTATGAAATTCTACTTCATGTGAAATTGTTCATCAAGGGGTTTGCACATTAGTTTTACTTCTATATTTCATTACTGTTTAAACTGTGTTTCCTACAAACTAGGTTTTCTTTCAGATCTATTACCTAGTTGTTCTTGGCCTATATACTCTACTGGTAGATTTCATTTGTCAGCAAATTCATGTTCAAATAATTATTAGTTCAGATCCATGTTTCAACTAAAACCTGGATTTCATTTTGTATCATTTAAATGTATTAACAAGTAAACTAATGAGTATACTATTATTATATAACCAATATACTAATCGTACACACACACACACACACACACACACACACACACACACACACACACATATATATATATATATATACACTAACAACTAAGAAATAGAATTATAAATCAAATCTACAACATAATATTTACCTCTAAGTACACATTATAAACATTCTAGATTAAATCAAGTTAAAGACCATTGAAGACCTTTCAAGGTCTGCATAAATAAAACCCTCCTAATACTTAAATCATTTCCACTAAAATAAAAATTATCATAATTAAATAAATAGAACAAGTATCGAGACCATTTGTTGGTCTGTGCTCTAGTTCCTTTTCCAAATCAAATTTCACAACCCTATAATATTACAAATTTACATAACCAGAACTGTATTCCATAAATCAAAATAGCTCCATCTAATATTACTCACAGCCATCATATAAACGAAGTAACCAAAGTAGCATTACATTAATTAAATTAAGAACCCCGTAAGCACAATGAGTTCACATGATCGAGTTTTGTGGACACTCAAAATGCCCAAATAAGAACCCACATTATTATCTATACACAACAATCATACAATAACCAAGCCATTGCACCAAGGTCATAGGAACGGATCATGTGGACAACCAATTTCCATTTTGCATACATAAAATAAAGTACGGTGCTTGTTATATTAAAACCATAATAACCTTATACAGAGTAATCCAAATATAACCCTCATCAGAAGCAGTGACCCAGGTTCGAATGCTATGAGTTATTTTTATTATTACATAGAGCCATGCTATACGCAGTTGGTATGCTGGATGTAAATCGAATTAATATTTTAACACATAGGCCATAGGACCCTTATAATCCATACATGCTATATATCCATGGCCATGACCCATAAATGATCATGCAGTAAATTAAATAAAGATTCTATGACTGCCAACGAATCCACCTACATAAATGATTTTCACTCAGGGTTTACACAAATGACCTTCTTAACATTCTAATTAACACATATAAAATGAACAAATAGTATTCCATACATTTCCATTACACATTATAAACACCAACTATAATTCTAAACCTTCTAAGCTATCGCACCAACCATGGAAAACATTCATGCCATTCACAACATGGCTTCAACCACACATTGTCAACATATAGATTCTCATAGCTAATGAAAATAATGGAAGAAATTCTAGACAGTCCAACCACAAAGGAAAACCCCACATAAAAGCCAAGTTTAAATAACAACAATGTAGTATAGATTCGTATACACAAAATTATAATTCTTAAATCAAGTTTACACAATCATCCAATGGCCGTGGAACCATTGCAGGAAATGGTGTTGCCACTGTGTATATTTTATAAATCAAACCATGAATTTACAATTTACACATAGATCCTTTAAATACATCATGTTTCTCTTTATGGCTAGAAGCCCTCTTTAAAATTACATCCCATTTGATTATTAAATACAAACCTGAGGGTAAAAAAAATCCAAGCACTAAAACTCAATGTTGTGATGTTACCAATAGAGCTCTGTCATGATACAGAAAAACCCCCAAAACCCAAATGCAACCATAAAATCCAAATGCAAGCAGACTAACCCCTGACAATTTAAATCCTAGTCTCAAATCTAACAGATGGCAAGTATCGACTTGGCTAGAAGGATTACTGTAATGGTAATGCTATCCCATGGCTTGTAGTCATGCTACAAACCATACATTGTCTCCATAGTCCTGACACCTGTAACCACAACATGACAAAGGGAATTAGAAGTATGATATCCATAGAAATAAACATACAAACCATGATGCAGTCAAACCAAACGACACATACCTTCGACGTCCCGGAAGTCTCCTTCACCCTACTGCGTAGAGCCAAGAGAAAACAAACTAAGAGAAATGAACAACTCCATCCTGAACCAATCCCTGAGATTGGGCTGCCACAAAATCCAAGGCTCATTAATTGAGCCATCCTGTTACCCATATCAAACTTCAAAACCTACTTCTCTATAGTCATGCTACGTTACAATTTCGTATACCTTCCAATTCCATGCAGGAGCTTAAACCCCTTAAACCATAGTATATCCTCGCTGCCCCTAAGTCAATGCAAGGTGTAAGTATTATATGTATCATATACTTTAGGCTCTAAGCCTTCAAACCATTTGTTAACGATTTCCTTAGGCACTAAGCAAAGGACCATGGCATAAGCAAAGGACCATGGCATATGAAATATACCATGGTAATATTGTTGTGTATAGAGCCCAGAATTGGATTTTAACCAAAGTTATAAACCTGCCAAGAACAATAAAAGGATAGGTTAATACTTTAAATAAAATAAATATGTAGAACAATTATGCTAGGTTATGAATAGTTGCTAATAATCATAATAGGAAAAATAAGTGTCACTTAGATAATCAATCTAGGTCATATAAATATTAAACATGGTAATTACCTCGCAACTAACCTGAGACTGGAAGACACATTAATAACAATCAATTGGTTTATTAATGATAAGAATTGGTCATCACTGCATAATAAGTCTCATCGCTAAATGTAAGCTGCACATAGAATGAAAGAATTGGCTTAGTTCAAACCGAACTAAGTAAGCTCACTAGACAAGTAGAAACTTTACCTCTCAAGAAGTCACATGGGAGAACTAGTCCCGCCACTCTAACCACTCTAGTTCCGAAAACAAATCTAAGTTAGGACCATGCAACTAAGAAGTAAACACAGGAAGAAATGAACAAAGTATATAATCAAGTAATTACACATACACAATAATGTATGTTTAAACGTAATAATAGTTTAGTAATCAGCACTACGACACCATAATGTAAAACACAGTAATAATCATAACTTAAAGTAAGAAGGTAGAATGTAAGAAAAACTTACGATGAAATAGTGGTACACTTAGTGTACACTATATTCTGCAAGTTCAATAATGTCCAGCATAAGCAGTTTTAACTAGCCTAATAATTTTTGTTTTTCAATTTTTTGGGACATTATAGCCTAAGTATTTTTCTTCCTCAAATACCGTGATAGTTAATTTCATAAATATAAACTTAATAAATTTTCTTGAAATCCTTAAATTAAATGTTAAATTTTTTAAATTTTTTAAAGTAATGATGTGGTTATTAAATTTTTAGTAATTATGTTGTTTGGATATAAGTTATCTTTTAAAAAAAGAAAAATCGTGTCGATTGATTTGTTGTAGTGCTACTATATATAACCTTATAATCTAGTTGAATCAACAATGTAAAAAAATTATCTATCGGTTAGTGTATATTTCTCAGCTGATTAATTCGAAAAATGACTTCAGATAACTTTTTGGAAGAATATATGGATGTGTTGTTCCATGAATTAACTTACGATCCCATTTGACTGTCCCATGCAGAAGACCTTGCTCAGATGCTATACAACTGTAGGACACTAGAAATGATTTGGGTGACCAATCATGAGGACGTGAACCCATATATCTGTAAATTTGAGCATATAGATCTGTAGACAAAAACAAAACTCACAAAGAAGATCTCACAATTTACTCAGCCATTGAAGAATGAAACATTGCAAAAGGCTTGCAGCTGTGAATGCTTTCATTAATCAAAAAAGTAATCAAGATGATAATTACAATAATGTAAAATGGCTTTAATAGCAACAAGCAATTCGAATCCACACGAGGAAGTTCGAATTGATGACTCTACTTGACTGTAGGTAACCAAGACATTGTCTAAATCACTATTGGAGGACCCAGTAGTTAACTGTCCTTGTCTAAATCATAACCGGAGTTCTAAAACACAACCAAGTGTTACATTTAATATTAAATAATGGTTAACTGACTGTGGTAGGTGAGAAATTTTCCCCACATGCATGGAATTAATTAAACCATTATTTAACTGAATGTAGAGAGCTAGAACTGAATGTAACTGACTCCTAACTTGGCTTGACTAGTCATTAACTAAGGTGAACTGACCTTGGTTGGTTTCAGCACTCCCAGTTCCTTCCTAAATTGTATGGATTGATCT
>LPNX010261125.1:2905-23467 GCA_001517045.1 Pseudotsuga menziesii | reverse complement strand
ATGGTGCTAGTGACTAAAACTAGACTGGATGGACTCCCGATTTAAACATGACTCCTAATTTAGACATATGACCAAATTTGGACAAGGGAGGATTAATAATCCTAACCCCCCCCCCCCTCCCTTTGAATGCTAACTTGGACAATCTGTGGGCCCTGGTATCTAAGACCATAGGTCACCCATTACATCAAGTAAAATAAAGTAACTGCTTAATACAAGTAACTAGAGCAAAAACCACATGGGAAAAAAGCCCTCCTTCTATATAAGCAGGTAGAATTAGGTCTCAAGTTTGAAAAACTTGAAAATATGTTGCTGCAATCTTCATCTCTGTGAGGTAGTGAAGCAGCATGCATGGTGTGCTGTGCACAAGTATTCTGGGGCCTGGCATGTAGACTTCTCCTTCTTCTTCGAAAAGGATGATGGGAGGAAGGAGGAATGTAACCTTTGTCTCTTGCTGAATGAAGAGGTGTATGATCATATCCATTCTTATGAATGTAGGAAGACTGAGCCCTTGCCATATTGCATCTTACAGGAAGTCTATTGCATCTCTCTGAAGGAGGAAAAATAGTATGACATAGCGCAAGAGTCTTTCCTTTCTGAGTGTCAGGTGAGTTTCCAGTCATCTTCCTAGCTTCCAGTTTGGAAGCAGGGACTGAATCTAGATCTGAGTCACCCTGAATCTTAATGTCATAAACTAATATAGATGGATCTGCAATACTAGTAGAAGCTGTAAAAGAAGTAGATGCAATTTTTTTACCTTCCCTTACCGGTGGCTGCTGAGAGTGCACTGGTTCTGAAGGAGGCATGAAATGTGAGAACTCATATTCTCTTGAAGCATGATTCGCAATAACCTTTGCTATGATTCTCCCAGTATAAATATCTATGATCTCCACTGAGTTAGGACCAAAGATCACTTGCTTTGGAGATCCAGTAGGGGTCATCTGATAGACAGATAACAGGTTTGAAGCTAGCGAGGGAACAAACAACACATATTTGAACCTTCCATGTTCAAGTTGAATAGAGCCCTTCCCTTTGGTTTGTACTTTACTGTTATTTCCCATCTGAATACTAGGACCATCAAAAGACTGAAAAGAAGAGAATGATTCTATGGATGTAGCCATATGATTGGAAGCTCCATAATCAATGAGGAAGGCAGGTGTTGATGTACATCAAGATTTCAATGCATGTCCTTTCCTTGGGTATTCTTCTTCTTCTTCTTCTTCAGAGTCTTCCTTCCTTGCGCTAGAAGATACAGAAATGTTGTGCCTTTTCAAAAGAAGAGCCATTTCATCAAGTTGTGTTCTCATACAGGAGCTTTCTGAATGGAAGCCCCTTCCATAGTAAGGGAAGAGGACCTTGCCTTTGCCATTCTTCTTTCTTCTCTTCAAACCTGAAGGTTCTTTTGACTATTCAGACTCATCTCTTTGCTTCCCTCTGTCATTCGCTACCTTATCTCCTCTTGCACCAAGAGCTAGATCTTTGGGAGATCAAATGATCCCCATTTGGATCAATTTATCATTCTCAGAAATAAGAGATTGAATGAAAGAATCAAGAGTGGGCATCTTCCAATTTGGAGTAGTGAGCCTTACTGTTTCGAAGGTGGATACAAAGACTGAGTAGTCTGAATTGAGATTTGTGAGAATAGCAAGAATGAGCTGATATTCATCCTTCATTACTTTCCATTACTTCAATTGATATATCGGGTTCTTGAACTTTGAGAACAATTCATTTAGAGATTCGGAATCTGATGGATTGAGAGTAATCAGATCATTTTCTAGCTGATGGATCCTCATCTCATCATGCTTATCAAATAGGGAAGCAAGCTTGTCCCAAACCTCCCTGGGAGTGTCCAAGTCTTGGATGTGAAATTGAATATCTATAGAGACTGAGAAGAGCATGAGTCTAATGGCTTCTTCAAGCCTATTCATGTACTTAGCTTTGTCTTTATCTGATTCTGGCTCTCCCTCTGTTTCTTCAATGAGTCTGAAGAGATGCTTGGTGCGGAGCAATATTTTCATGTCATCCTTCCACTGGTGATAGTTGAAGGGAATGAGAGGCTCTATTGGATGATCCATTTTGAATGTAATGAGAAAGACTAAGCTGCTGTAGCGAATGCAATGAGAAGTAGAGGCTGCTTGTAGCGAATGCTGTAGAAAAGCTGATAACCTGTCACACAATCAAACAAACAAAATGATTCGGCTGGAGATCTGAGGAGGAGAGGAGTCTTATCCATCGAGGCTCTGATACAATGTAAATTTGAGGATATATATCTGTAGACAAAAATAAAACTCACAAAGAAGATCTCACAATTTACTCAGCCATTGAAGAATGAAACAGTGCAAAAGGCTTGTAGCTGTGAATGCTTTCATTAATAAAAAAAGTAATCCAGATGATAATTACAATAATGTAAAATGGCTTTAATAGCCACAAGCAATTCGAATCCACATGAGGAATTTCGAATTGATGACTCTACTTGATTGTAGGTAACCAAGACATTGTCTAAATCACTATTGGAGGACCTAGTAGTTAACTGTCCTTGTCTAAATCATAACCGGAGTTCTAAAACACAACCAAGTGTTACATTTAATATTAAACAATGGTTAACTGACTGTGGTAGGTGAGAAATGCGCCCCACATGTGTGCAATTAATTAAACCATTATTTAACTGAATGTAGAAAGCTAGAACTGAATGTAATTGACTCCTAACTTGGCTTGACTAGTCATTAACTAAGGTGAACTGACCTTGGTTGGTTTCGGCACTCCTAGTTGCTTCCTAAATTGTAGGGATTGATATAGGAGACTCCTAAAATTATGCAATCAAGTAAAATAAGTGGCAGTGAGCCTCAATTAGTGTTCCCCACACTTTGGTAACTGAAACATGTGCCCCAATTAGGTCACGTTTAACCAATGGTGCTAATGACTATAAATAGACTGGATTGACTCTTGATTTAGACATGACTCCTAATTTAGACATATGACCAAATTTGGACAAGGGAGGATTAATAATCCTAACAACATCTGCTTACCATTCGGCATTAATAATTCCATCCCATAGACTAAGTTAAGGCAGGAGATGTCCCAATATATCTCTGAAAACAAAATCTGAGGCCTTGAAGTCATTCTCGATTATACAAAAGTATTAATAGTCACTGAAATGAAATATCTCTTGAAGGATTTAGTATTTCATTATCATTGTTTTTCAAAGATCTAAGAAAAGAATGAAGAGGACGGGAAGGTCCTATGGAAAAAGGTAAATTTGATCCGTCTTTACTGCCAGTACAAGGAAGAAAACAAGAATTCATTTTTTTTCATCAAGGGATACAAATATGTGTTCAACCTGATTGATATTTCTTGGGAACGTTTCCCCTCTCGTGTGACCCAAGTCCTATGCAGCCCACCAATCCAACAACTACCTGAGATACTGGCCTGATAGAGCAAGCCCCATCGGCAACACCTGCAAAGCAGGCATAGTCTCACCCGAGATATCTCATAGATGGGTAACCGTCGAAACCATGTTTCTGCGATTGTCGAGGAAGTATAGTCCCTTGGCTCTCAACCAAGGATCCCAATGAACGTGGCAAGGTGACTGGACGGAGGAGTCGATTATGTGCGACTGAGCACAATAGTATGTCATCACGCATGACTTTGCCTTCCCTTTTACTATGCAGTTGGCACAACTCATGCGGCATATATGGCTTCAATTTAATAGACTCTACGACTTAAGTTCAGATTCCTAACACAAATAATACAGAAATATATATATACATGTTTAGTTTACAATACATTATGTTCATTAATTTACCGATTGCAAGAAGTATCAGAGACTTGAATACATCAAAAATTATATGACAACAATTAGGAATTAATCCCATCAAAATTCACCACATTATCCATCCACTTGAATACAAGAAATAATGTGGAAACCCATCTGGGAAAAACCACCAAGGTGCTCTTCATCTAGCATGAGAAAGGTTATCGCACCTTGCAGTCTGCGGGATGTAGACTGATTTTAAGATGTCTTTAAGTTCAGACTCATGGTTCTCATGCTCTCGATTTTGTTCTTCTACTCTACTCCTACTCCCAGCTATCTTCTCTCTCCACTATCAGATCCGTGGCTAAACAACCCCTCTAATGCTACCATACTCTTCATGTATCTACTCTCCTTCTGATCGCTATCTTGTTACAAGAAAAATGACATCCCCCTATAAGGATTATCATTGAACATTAAACTGCTACTAAAAGAACTGAACAGGGAACAATGAATATCTCATAGGCCAAGCCTTTTACCATTGCATCCCCCTTATTTATAATAATTTAAATGGCCACACAGGGCCAACTGCATACCGGCAGTCTGTTAGCTGTCACCATCAGACGCCCCTCTAGTTACAACTGTGGTGATCATCACTTTACACGAGGCACTATCGGCTTGAATTACAAATATCTTCTCATACATGCGTAACCGCAGGCTTATGCCGTCTTATATGGCCACAATGGATTCGAAATCAGTTTCCTTTCGGCTATTTTCCCCTTTGCGTGCTTCTGCACTTTCCTTTCTTTTGCCATGCAATCCTCTGTTCTATATTCACGTCCCTTTTAATCATTCATGACCTTCCTTTGCTTCTACTTTGTGAACAGTGCAGTTTCCTTGGTTATGCATGCGCAAGTTTCCTCCTTATGCTGCTTTCACAGGCCAACAGGCCCCTGACTCTCACTTGTCGCTCATCCTGAGCCACGAATCAAGGGACATACGAGGGGGATGACTTGCGTAGCCTCCCCTTTTCTCTTTTTTTTTGGGGAGGGGAAACCTCTGTTGCCGCCTACCTTGCGCATCCTACTAGATTATTTTTTTTAAGTTCTTCAAGGCAAATGTTTCATAGAATTAGGTGTGTCGTGGTGTTAGGAGACCTAGGCAACTTGTTTCTTTCCTCCTTTGAGTGAATTGGTATTAGAGGATTCGAGTTCAAAGTTCTCTTGAGCTAGCAATGTAATCTAATGCGTTTCTTATTGAGACCAAGATCCACACAACTAGGAATGTTGTCTTTGCTCTGGGACTCTCTTATCATCTTGTCATAGTTTGCCTCCAATTTCACCAAGGGTGGTTAGTGTCCCATTCTGACACATCAATCCAGGTGGCCTTGGTGGTTGGTTTTACTCAACTCCTGGTGTAGTGTTCTTGTTCCTTGCCAACATGCTGAAGTTCTGCTTCTTTGATTTGTTCTTCTCTTTCACTTTTCTTCTCAAAAAATCGCTCCAGGTGTTCACATGTTGCTTGATTGGTGGCCTTGGTTCACTCACCATTCTCATGCTCTTAGGATTTGTTGCAACTTGGTGCAACTTGTTCTCTTGCTTCTCTTCCTCGCGTTCATCACTTCTGATGCCTGCTCTTCACCACCCTTTTTTCCATAGATATGAACTTTGAAGAATTGTCCATATTGAAAACCAGACAAGCCCTACTATCCATGGTGGTGGAGTTGAGTGATTTTACCCGCTGTGACAAATATCACCTTAGCAACATAGAGCATAGGCCGACTATTTCCCGCTGGCCCTTTCACTGTCACCTAAGAGCTGGAATATGTGGCCAACATTCAAGCTTGCATAATTTGTGAAAGATAGTAGAGACTGTGGATTGGATGCTGCAGAGTTTGTCAGAATGGGCTGGGTCTTTGGTCCCTAATGGTGTCTGCTCTGGTGCCACTGGGGGGACCACTACTCTACTACTCTACTAATAGTGAAGGATGACTTTGCCGAAGGCTTTTCAATGGTTTGAAGCAATTGGGATATTATCACCATCTTGCTTCTTACTGTCTCTAGAGACACCTGAGACGCTGATAGTTGTAACAATAGCCTTCGCCCTTAAGGCTGCTCGGTACGATATGCCCCAACTCATTTGTAACTACATCTGGTATTGGAGTAGTAGAACTCAATGATGAAGGCTTGTCAAAATTGAATCCCAATATTACAGGAGAGCATAGGGTCATCTCTTGCATAGGATTATCCAATGGCATTATGAGGACAAGGCCCTCATCCTGTGTACCATATTTCCTTCGTATATATGCTATGATTATCAACATCGCCACTTTTGGGTATTGATAGCCTTAAGCACATGCAGATGGAATAGATGGACATCATTATAAGGTTCCCCTTATGTGATCTTCCTGCCATGTTGTCTTGTTCCAAACGCCAAATCTGCATCAAATCTTGATGCATTTAACGGTCTATCAATACTTTCCAGCTGTCTTGGACGTACCATCACTTGCTTCATAACTGCTTTAACAACAAATTTAATGTGCACCATCATTTCCACATAACTTTGACTTCAATTTCCACATCCTTGTTATGTACACGCAGCACTATGGTCACCTCAAAATTGAAAACATTAAAAAATTCTCCAATTTTTTTTTCCTTGGTCACATTTGCTTGCTTTATTTTGGACTTGTCGCTTCCGCGTCTACTTGCACAATAGTGCATACCTTTCCTTCGAATTCCTACACCATTACTTCTATCTTAGCAACTTTCACTATAGCTTCCTCTGCTTACACGACCAATTGCTCCACCTGGTCAGATTGTACATGCTCTGACAACTCGTTCTCTATCGACTATAATATGCTTTGAAGCTTCTATTGCATCGACTGGATATGATCTGTGATATTTTCTGATTCTGAATGGAATCCTTCAACCTCGGCTTCCCTAGATTTCTCTTGGTCACGAAGGGTCTACACTTCTTGCTGGAGACTTTTCATCTATGCATTTTTAATGACTTTTTGCTAGAGAGGCAGCTTCCACATTTCCACCTTCGCAGCACTAATGCGCTCATCTGCCTCTAATATACGTTGCCTTATTATTTTAGTTGCATAATCCTCTAATAATGTATCCCAAATAGTTGCAACATTGTTTGCATCTTTTGCACAGATTGCCTCTCCTCTTTTAATTTTATCAATAGCTTCAGACGTTGTTGTTATTCTTTCTGCCAGCACCTCCGAGGGTGTACTTGGTATCTGTCAGGCTTGCAGATCTTCCAATTGGCCCTGAATATCCTCCGTGATCTTCATAGCCCTAGTAACTTTAGATAGGGAGTCTTCATATGCTTTCCCAGCCTCTAGTGGGAATGCTATGATGGAACTCTTGATAGTGTCTTCCATCAAGACATGACTTTCCTCCTGGGCTAATATTTCTTGCTCCTTCTCAGCCAGGAGGTTGATGCTCTCTTGCAATTCCTGATCTTTTCCTTGCAATAGGGCTTTGCGCATCTTGGCCTTCTTTTGCTATTTTGCTGGCTGGTAAGCAACAACGTTTTGTCTTATCCAGAGTTCGACAGCGGCTGCCTATTGGATGGTATAGATCTCATCTAAGAGCAACTTGGAGAATTCTATCTTGGCGGTGCTTTTATCAGTATCTGTGGTTGTCTCTTCCTTCAGTTCAAGTTCCTGCGTATGAATGAGTACTTTGATTAGTGGCAACCACGATGGTCTGAGTAGTGGTATGTTATGATCAATATGATATGCCTTGGTGTCTACCATGTCCTTAACCTCGTTGATAGCTGCTATTAACTGATTGAGGTGGGTCTGGATTTGGGCAACAATGCTCCCTTGCTGGGCCCTTATTCCACCAAGGTTATCTTGCGCAACCTTTGCTATCACATTGGAAAGTTCTTGCAACTCATCCTCGTTAATGTAGTTATGTTTGGTGTTTTGTCTACTTTCTAGTTATTTCGCAATGATTGGGATTCCTCGGGTTGCACACGGGTCTGTGGTTTCTCTACACAAGGTGGTTGATCTGAGTGATGTTGTTCCATGTGCTCCGTATTGTCATCATCTTCCATGTTTTCCTACGATGGATCTCCTTGGGTATTGTCACCTTATTGCTCTTCACCATGAAATTGGTGAATTGGTGGTTCTTCTACATTCTCCTCTACAAGAAGTGCCTCTGCGAGTGGGTTGTTCCATTCCTCTGGCCAGAGCTTGAAAATTGTGCCCACATCGCCAATGGTTACTATGAATATGGCTTGATGTATTTTCCAAGGTGGACCTTTATAGGAAATAGATTTATATTATCCACATCAGCTTCGAATTTGACAAAAGAAGCATACCTATGCACAGTTGTGGCCCGAAGCCTATGAATTTGTTGGACAACTTGTGGTAGGGCCTTTGCATGCATGAAGAATAGAATGTTGTTATCCTGCTGGTGTTTGTTGTCAGGCTTATATTCCCATAAGTTCTGGTATCTTTCACCTAAGTAGGACAATGGATCATTCATGTGCACATAGTCCAGAGGGTTAGCCCAGACAGTGAAGGAAATCAAAATTAGTAACTAGGAATAACAGAATTTGCGATCATCCTTGTGCTGAGCTAGCATCACATCGTCACGTAGTGCATTAAAAAATCACCATGAACAGTTGAATTTTTCCTCTCGCACACACAAATCTGCAATTTCTACTACCACTGTTGAACACTGTATTGGGATCACCTTATTAAATATTTTACAGGATAAAATATTTGCAGCAACATGGACACTTTTGTCCTGGATGGACCTGAGTAAGTAGCCCTGTCTTTCTCGTTGAAGGTTGTGCTTCTTCTTGATGTGTTTAGTGTTTCGCTTAGTTAGGTAAGGCATATGATCTTTGCCTTAAGTTGGGATTCCTGTTATTCTTCCTATTAATTCAACATTAATCAGATATGGTTAATCCAACCATAAGTATCCTCTACGAAAGCAGACCAGTAACTGCTTTACATATGTATTGACTTTCCAGCTATGACCAAAGTGAGGCATGAAGAGCATGTTTGTTAATCCTACAGCGGCCAGTCCCTCGACCTACTTTTGTGGCCTGAGTACCTTAACATTACATGCAGTGGCCTAGGTTATGTCCATGCATTCTTTTATCTACAACCCCTCTTGATGTTGAGTGTCATAGCCTTGAAACTTTAGCACAACTAACCTGGGGAGGATATATTTCTGCACAGTCATGTCGATAGGGAGATGTGGTGCAATCAAAGTGGTACTGGATTTATTGGAATATATATATTGACTGCACTAGGTATTATTGGTCGAACGTAGCACATAAAAATTGGGTCAGCTCACTCTTCCTCCAATTCTGTTTGTGGCTACGAGGCTTCATTTCCACCAACATTTGATTGCTCAGCAGCATGTGCCTATCCTTATTCATCTGGAGTGGCTAAGGCCTTACATTTCTTTTGTCTCTATTGTGCTGGTGTAGATGGATCACCTGCAATATCTGGTATTCCTTGGATTTGGTTCGGCACAGGACATGAACCAGAGGTTGGGATTGCTTGCGGATTCCTTGTTCTAGACATTGGGTCGATATTTAGCGGTTGTTGGAATTGTGGATCGTCAGCTGAATGGGTTTCTACTTCATCCTCAATGAGACAAATAGAGATGACAATGGTGTCTGACACCTCACTTTCACTAGGAATATTAATTACCATGGGCTCTAGCGGAATGGAGGACAGGTGACAGGATGTAGTTCTACAATGGCTTGGCTCTTGTGTTCACTTTGCATAACAGGAATTGCTTGGTGGAGAGTCGAATATTTAGCTATTGCACAATGTTGTTCAATCATCTTTTGACAGGATATTTAGGTCTAATCACTATCTCAGGTTGCCTTTTCCCATGCTTTCTTCATTAACTTCTGCAACTCGCTTTTCTGGTTGTACCTGTCATACTAGTTATGGTAATTAGTTGTTAAGATATTTGACAAGATGTAACAGTACACCACCCTGCTCCTTATATTACCTTTATTTAATGCCACACAGGTGTTCCAGTTGTACAAATATTTGGCATGGATCCGCGGGTTAATGCAAACCATCCTATCATTCTTGATTTTTGGATCTTTTGGCTGCTTCTTGCTTTGTTCCTTGCATGATTTAGGTCATCTGCTTTGGCATATGTGATGACATGACCGTTAAGCGGTTTCTTGCTTATGATTTCTATTGGTTCTGTCGCAATTATGCAACAAAATAGTTTACGTCTTTTAGCCATTTTGTCGCAATTCTGCAATAGAATAGTTTATGGTTTTTTTTTCTACACGTGTCATAGCAATGTTTCAGGCAACTGCCATTCACCAAGTTGGAGATGTGGGTACCATCAAATTTTCTGGAGTTGTGTTGTGCCCATACCCATGGTTTGTGTGATGGTATATGGCCTTATCCAAGTTTCCTTCAGCTTGTGAGGATGTGCGAGTAGTCTGTTGTCATAGTGTAGGATAAGTCTTCCTTCTGTAGATGGATTTACCTTGATATATTGGTAATACCATACTGGAAGCTGTTGTTGAATTGGCTTAGTTTGTAATATTAGTGATATCCTCATCTTTTCTAAGTCTTCCACCCTTCCCTTTCATTTTGCGTCATTGAGAGGGAAGAGAGTCTAGTATTTCTACAAGAGATCTGTGATTTGTAGAACTGCTTCATCCTATGAACGCTTTTGTATTATTCTGTAATCTTTACTTTTTCCAACTATTTTTGGTCCACTGAAGTTAATCAGGTTATCTTCTGCATCCCTTGGTATATTTTCTTGCTGAGGAGCTATGCTATGTTTATGAGCATTTGTGTCATTGGTCTTCTTGATTATAACCCCCTTTTCTTTTTGTACTGTATCATGAATTGTAGGGTGTTTGTCATTATCCAAAACTGTATGCACACTCTGCTTGGTTTCTTGTCGCAATTGCTCAGGGTTATCATAGGTCCTGGGCACCTCCTCTAGAGTGTATGTGAAACTCTCATAGGTGGGTAATTCCCTTGATTCAGTCTCTACCTATTGCACAGATCTTGTAACTCTTACACACCTTCTCATTGAGACTTCATGTAATATGTTTTGCCAATTCTCTAAAGCTTCCCCTGAATCAGATGTACATGAACTCGCGCACTAAAAAATTAGGTTCCCATGTATTATTGGACTGATATGATCTTTGTGCATAGCTGTAACATTGTATATTTGATCAAGATAATCAGCCTTCCCTTCATTATAAATGGGCTCAACGTATCTTTTCCCCTCAAATGGATCAATGGGAGAGACTACTCTCATTTCCTCATCTTCAAAGGCGAGTATCATTTTCTTGAAATTTATAATTGTTTGATTGTCTATAGCCCAATCTATCCCTAGCAGCACGGGGGAAGGGTTTGTATCATCCACAATGTTGATGACGTCAAAGTATGCATATGTGCACAATCCTTTAACATCAATGATGACATTTATTAATCGTCCAATGGGTAGTACCTTTGCCTGATTTGAAAGGCACAACTTGATACGGGACCAATCCAAGTGTGGCTTGCCCATGCTTTCCCAAGTCTGGCATTGTAGCAGGGATTTCTCCTTGCTACAGGGGCAGGAATGGATCCCTTCTATCTATAGGACAGAAGGGTAGGTTCCTACGTGTGGAAAATGTAGAAAGAAAGACAGAACAGATGAAAAGAAAAGAACAAGAAAGAATGGTCGTGAGCCCCTCTACAAACAAGGTTAGGGCTTGGCCTTGTCTACCTGCAAACAACTATTAAGATACAATAAACCTGGAAAACATGTTAGAAATCAAACCTGCAAATAAATAATGGTCAGAAAACAACTAAACTAACAAGTCAAACACACAATCAAAATGATGTTATATCTCTTCTTTGGTGAAATGGGCCACCATATCCTAGCTGGAAGCACCTCCCTATCTCACTCAACAATGGAGGAGCTATGGATCAATGGGGAAGATGAGTGGAAGAGAGGGGGATGTGGGTGGATTGAGAGGCAAAGAGTTCTCAAGTCATCCATGAGCAACATAACAGTATGCAAGAGAGGTGTGTGTTTGAGAGTGACCCCCCACCCTCCTTTTTATAGCTTTTTTGGGGTTTTAGGGTTTTAAGCCCTTGGTCTGGGCTTTAGCCCCTTTTTTTGGGATTTTAGCCCCTTCCACCCTAACTTTAAATCCTTCTAGGGTTTTAGGCTCCTTTGAGGGGTTTTATCCCCTTTTGGGGGTTTTAAGCCCCTTTCTTCATCCTTAAGCCTTTTTTAGGGTGTGGGGGTCTAATGGATTGTTGTGAATGGGTGTCCTTGGGTGGTGTAGGCCATGTAGAACTGAGTGAGGGATTTTTTGGGTTAATACATTGCCCCCTTATGTGTGACGATAGGAGATCATCGTATAGCTGACGAACATCATAGGATTTGCTGCATAGACGTGGTGCTTCCGGGGCTGGGGCATGGTGGCTTTTGGTTTTTGTACTAGTATGGTTTCCCATCAATGGGTGAGATACAAATAATGTGTGACATGTATATGGACGAGGTGGGAATCCTCATGCTTGTGACAATATCAAAAGAATAATTTGATCTATGCTCTAAAATACAAGATTCGGTCATATACAACTGATGATATAATGATGGTTTCCTCAATGTGAGGCTGAATACAATGCTGATCTGAAGAACTGCTACATTGGACCCATGTAATTCTCATGGAATTCTATATCTTCATGACTGAAGGTGTGCTAGATCTGGAATGGTACATAGCTGTATGGACTCGCTGATTGAGAGTCAGAGTCTCTGTGGTATAAGTATGCTGCATCAATCATAAATATATATAAAAGCACTACTGGGGATTTTGAACACTGTCTCCAACATAACACAAAAATCATAAGGGACATAGCCTATTTAGGTCCCTCGAATAAACTCATCAATGTGCTAGAGTCAGGTGACATCCGGGGTATTCGACCAAATACTGTGTGGACCAAACCCTATATGAATCTCAATGGTGAGATGATGTAGTTGGAGCTGAGCACATGAGAAACAACCATCCCAAGAGGCACTAAGGACTCCTCTCAAGTGGTCCAAGGAACCCATCAATTAGGTTAATCAAACTAGGATACAGGGACCTTTGGGTCTATCCTCTGGAATATGTGTGTTGTCAATAGAGGGAGACCTTCCCCTAGTCAAGGAAATGGTGTTTCCTTGACTAGAAGTGCAAGGGAGATAACCGAAAGGTGTGAGACAATTTGCAGATTGACCCACTGAATGGTGGGGGGGCGGAGGGAAAGAATTGAACAGGGGCAGGGGGAGTGTGGTAGACTCAAACTTCCTTTGTTCATAGTATGACGACGGGGCGGACCAGGCAGCAAATGAAGCTTGACTCATGGGAATGGGATCATAGCTATAATACTGGGGGTGTCACTAAAGATGGGAAATAATTGGAGGAGGTAGACACTTTTGATTGTGATGGGATCCAAGGAAGACACATTGCAGAGTGCTTTAAACAAAGGCGACCCAATGTGGGAATGCTACCAAATTATTTTATGTGGGGTATTGTCTAGGGAAACCATTGTGGTACGATCTCGTGGATTTTTGGTGAGCTCGAGAAGGTAAATGCTTGATGGTGCTTTAAATTTTAGAGAGTCTGAAAGCACGAAGAAGACTCCAGTGGGGGCTCTTTTTCTTTGGTAGTCTCCTGTCCCCGAAAAAGGATAAAAGTATACATAGGAGAGCTTTCCCATCCTATATGGGATGAGATATTTCTTTACCGTTGGTAGTCCAATTAGGCCGGAAAAGGTTAAACCTATACTGATTGGAGGGTCATTCAGATGCTTTTACAAGCATGAATGAAACCAAGTTTGCTCGTCAATATTTCTTGATGAGAAGGATGGAAAAAAGCTTACTGACAACCTGTGGTGATATTTTTCGTAAAGTGCGGCCCCTCTGCCCGAGAAAGCATAAAAGTGTGTAGAGGGGAACGATCATGGCTTGAATATGCCAAGGTGGTCCTTTTCATTTAATGGTCTACATGGGAAAAAAAAGGAGGTAAATGAGATGATGTAGACACCCTTTCCTATACTTTAGCGAGTGGGAAAGGAAGCAGCTGTGCTCACCTATCTTTTTATTGTTTTAACAAGTAAGAAAAGAGCTTAAACGAAACTCCAGTATGGTCAACCGATTGTGGTGGCATAGATGGTGCCCCATGTCGGGATGGTGGATAGAGGTCCAAAGGTTATTCGCGCAATATGAAGGGAGTGGAAGGCTCTCAAACATACCAATACATGTGTGGTATAGATCACGACAGAGTCTTGCGAATCAGTGCGAGAGAGGCATTCAAACCTAGGTGGCTCTCGAACAGAGGTTAGGAGAGCATGTGTGTGTGTTGCGGTGGACGAACTTGACTACATGTGATGTGAGTGCAAGTCCATGGGTATTTATATGCCAAATCCATGCAAAGGAAATGATCTATTTTATGGAAAATGGTCTAGAGTTCCACGTGAGGTGCAGTAGATGGAGTAGACAACTATGTGTTAAAATACAAAACAAAAAGAAAAACGGTGACCCTTAAATGGTGGTGGCCCAAAAACCCGCATGAGTAGTGGTAGGGAAGAGTGATACAAGTACAGGTCCGTAGACACTTGCATCACCATGCTATGGCTTGTAGATCGAGGTAACTTCCACGAAGTGGTCAAGAATTTTTTTTTTTGAACATGAGACAATGGTCTCATAAGGAGATGGAAATTTGGGCCCAGAGGTGTGAGAGGTTCCTCAAACCGGTTCCAGGTGGCTTTGGACTAGCAACTAATGGTGCTACCACTAACTTGTGCTAAAAAAGTTGAAAAACAAGAAGGGACAAAACTACTCTATAAGGGTCTCATAGTGGTGGCATCAGGCATAGACTCTCTTGAGGTAGAGCCCATTACACGGCTTCTTCAAGAGGCAACATTATGAGTCAGTGAAGAGGTATGCCCCTTGTGGAGACAAAGGTCATTGGCAAGGCGAAGTGACGAAATCTAGTCTTTTATGGGAAGAACTAATTCCACACTATGGTTTAAAGGGAATGGGGTAAAACCAAAGGAAGTCTTACATATATCTCCATCATCGCGTAAGTGGTTCCAGGATAGATCAGGTGGATCTTCCACAGCCAATGAGATGGGAGGGAAACTGGTGCTAGAAATCATGTAAATGGTACTGGTTGTGTTTTTGGTGGCCTTGCCCCCAGTCTTTGTTGGAGGAAGAGGGACAGACCTGGAGACAAGAGGAGTATTTGATGGAACTGGAGGTAGGTGCAACATCATCTCAATTGGATGGACATGAGTCAACACATCTTGGGGCCTTACAGGTAGGCTAGGTGGTTCAAGGTACCACACAGGATCTCCCAGTGTGAAATCCTGTAGATTGCAGGTTTCCAAGACAGACTTGCTCTCATGATATTTGATGGTAGGAAAAGGAAAGGGAAAAGGTAAAGGAAAAGGAAAAAGATTGTGTTGATCGGGAATGAACCCCAATGTTTCCCTGACAACTGAGGTTGAGGTTGTGACTGAGGTTGCGGCTATGGTTGGGGAAAGAACGGAAGGGATAGGTCTGATGGACCGTTAGTGATGGTGGAGACAAGATGGTGTATAGAACTAGAAATCATGTAAATGGACATGGTGTCGGAAGGAGGTGGGGGGTGAACTTCTTCAATTAGAGTGATCTCAAATTCAAGATAATGTTGATAAAGGTTGGCTAAAGCCATTCAGAACTCAAGAAAGTCTTGATAGTGGTGAGAATAGTGTCCATATAGCCAGCATAGGGTGCAAGCATGGTTTGTTCTCAGTGACTTGTTTTTTACTGTTGGCGCACTTGGAAGTTCAACCATGGGGAGGTTTTTGGTTGTATCCATGGCATCCAAATGTGCATGGATCATTGGAATCTCAAGGCAGTTCTGATTTGGATGGCCTTGTTGCTCAGAGATGGTGTAAGGTGGGATTTGTTGAGGTTCTAGGGTGTATTTCATGTTCTTTCCCCTGGTCCTTTTCAGGTGGGGCAGTGCGGGTGTGGATACTACGGTTGACTTTTGTAGACTGGGTGGAGGGTGACACTTGACCGCAATGGGTCGCACCAGGGTTAAAAAAACCTGTGGCATTGCTGGTTGAGCTGGTGGATGAATATACCACACCGAAATTCCCAATGTAAAGTTGGGTAAGCTTAAGGTGGCAATTACCAGTTTGCTCATGACACTAGGTGGGGTAAAGAGAAAGGGAATCGTATGGAGTACAGATGAGCCTAGATAACTCCCTATTGGTTGCATGTGGGGATGCGGTTGTGGCTACAGCTACACATAATGCCGCTGCTGTGGGTGATGTTACGACTACTGTTGGTGTTGCAGCTGCGGATGAGGTTGTGGTTGTGGTTGGGGTTGTGGCCACGGTTGTTGTTTGGGTGCAGCGGTGCTGGATGAGACCATGCACAAGTCTGCAGTCTCATTTTGTGTTAGTGACAGTGACATTGAGGGGAAAGGAGTTGTCATGGTGGAATCGACAAACAACCCAGGGCCCACAGTCAAAAATGGGTAGGCTGGTGTGTTGTTAACCATGGTGTTGATTGCAAGGATGACATTGGCATGTGTGGTCGTCCCTTGTGGCTCAATGGTGGTGATGGTAGGGATAATATTGGTGGGTGCTGTTAACCCTTGTGGATCATGAGAAGTGAGTTGAGAAACCATCATGATCTTCCCTTCGTGAGGGAACATCATGAGATAGAAGACAATTGATGTGACCTCTCTCATAGCATGCATATAACTTCTCCTGAGGAGAAGGTTATAGTCCAGTTGAGCATTGACGACCTCTTTGTCGATCGACACTGTCTTCCTGGCTAATGTGATGGGGACATGGGGGAGAATTCCTTGGGATTTAGTGGGATGGCCATCATAATCCCGCAAATTTATGGAGGATGGTTGCAGAACTAGTGATCCAAGTTTCTGCCAAACCAGGGTAGACAAAACGCACATGGATTCCCCCTCATCCACTATGTACCGGTGCACAACTAGGTTCTGGATAGACACCAGGATTTGCAAGGCAATGGTGGATGGCATGTGTGGTTCTTCATTCTCGATGTCAAATGTGATCAACTTGGAGTCAAATGGGTCTACTGCCCCAAGGGAGGCTAGTAAGGATTTCCGCTATGTTGGGCATGTTTTAAGTACTTCAAGAGCAGACATGGCAGTTGGCGTTTGGGCCAAATTATCCACAATGCTATAGCTGAGTGCAACTCTAGCCATGGTGTTTTTGGTAATCCTTCATATGGGTGGGCACAAAAATGGGGGTAACTGAAGAGGCAGGTTGGTTTTTTTAGACGTTGGTCTCGCTGAAGTGTTAGCAGGTTCAGTGTTTCCTCCATATTGATTTCATCTAGCTTGTAAGATGACCTCTTCAGTTGCCATGGATAGCAGGTGGTGAAGACCTGTTTCAACCATGGGAGGTTCCCCCGGAGCATTGGGATTAGGTTGGGAAGGGGGTGTGGTTTCCACCAACACTTGGATAGGTAGTGGGTTTTGAAGCACCATAGGAGTAGGTCCTTGTGGTGCTGGGTTGGGTTTTGTTTGATTTCCAGTGTTGGAGGCCCATTGAACCTCGTTCTGAATGGCTTGCTTGACGCGACCCATGAGGGGACACTTGAATGTGTAGTGCCCATAGACCTCATAGAGTGTGCACAGTTGGTTTTTGCACAACGGGGCATTGAGTCTAGGAGCATTTGGTCGTGGGGGTTTTGGGTGGGTTGGTTCTGTTGCCGCCTTTTCACACACCTGGATCACGTGGCAGAAATATTCAAGCCACTTGGTGTGTCCTTGGGGGCAAGTCTTGAGTCAAGGCTGTCACCTTGTTCTTGACTCCTCCGTTTAGGCTCAACTCCTAACGAAGCCAAGGGGGGTAGACCCTATTAAGTTACTAAGGACGATTTCTTAGTGTAATGATGTTGTACTGAATCAGTTATTTAGGAGTTTGAATATTTTAACTATAAACAATCAAGATGACAAGATACGAAGATACACACGAAAGCACAAAGTTGATACACAATATAAATATGAAGCAGAAAAGACTAGTGCCTTAATAATGGAGTCAAAAAAGATCAGTGTGCTTGCATGTGTCTGGAATAAATGTTTTGCGATTGCATCTTGGTATGTTTTAAGTTAAAATTGGAGTATGAGTTGTTTAAGTTAGGCTTAAGGGGGACTCCAGATATACCCGAGAGTACTTGGAGTATGTCCAAAACAAAGCCTATACGGCTACCTGCAAGGAATATGTGGGATGAAATGGAGTCTCTGGGGATTTGTTCGTAACACACCCGTTAGGGTGTGATAGAGATCGGTGCCCCGAGGTCACTTTTCAGTAGGTTCCCGCTTCCTTTGGGTATTTTTCCACCGTAAAGGTTTGATCGAGGTGTTGGATTTTCACCTGATGGTTTGTTAATTGGGGAAGGTGAGTCCTAATTATGCTAGTCACCCAAATGATTTTGATACAGCTTGACTGATCGGACGAACCGCATCCAAGTGCAGAGCATACACACTGGAGTCTTGTAAATTTTAATAAGTTTTAAAGGAGTGTTCTTGCTTAAAAAGAAAAGCCTCCAAGAACCTCTTTCGATCCAAGTGGATCTCAATCGGGGAATCAAGGAGGGGCTAATTTTAATATGCTGATAAACAAAATATGATAAAATAACACAACTACACAAAAGCGCTTTTCTGATTAATCCTACCACGAATCTCTTTCCCCCTGCGGGTCACTCGGGAAATCGTGGGGTAAGTATTATGATTACTTTTGCAAATGAGATATGGAATATGGAATTAAAAAAAAGATCAAATATACTACCCTATCAATCATATAAATTCTAGTAAAAGGAAATAAGCAGAAAAGACAAAAAAGGCACCGACGTGAATCCCCCCAGGGGGGATGGGGAATGGGCTCGAAAGATCCTATTCAAAGGATGATTTTATTATAGAGATTAAAATATCAAAGCACTGATAAAATAGATATTTCTTGGTCCTTATACAGGCTGAAACCAAGATATTACAGTTTATGCAAAACAATTACAAATTATGTGACGAAAGAGAGCCCCTTGGGGGGATTTGAGCGCTCCAAAAGGAACTTTGGACAGCAGCTTCTTTTCTCCTCTGTCAGACCTGATAAATGAAAGCAAATGAATTAAAATAACAAATGCCCCAAATCACTTTAAGAGTGCCTTTGGGTCAGCCTACTTTATCTCAAAAAATTAACGAACTTAGACTAGCTAAATCGACGAAAGGGAACCAAGGAAAGCAAGATTTCCTTGGGATCTTGGCCTGCTGTTTGTGCAGCAAATTAACAGCACTTATATTGCAGAATATTGAAATTATTGAACAGAAAATGAAACTACCTTAACAGCAAGCTATTGATTCTTCACTAAAATACTTGCGAAACTAAGGCAATTTAGCTAGATCTCTTGAATTTGAACTTTATGTGCACAATGAAACTAAGATCTAGAAAATTGAAGGGATCTTAATAATTAGATATATGTATGCTTTTATTTATGAGATAGATCAGTATTTAAAAAGAAACCTTAAAGTAATCAGCTTTGAAGGAAAGTTTAATAATTTTTAAAGGAGGAAGAGAGAGAAAGAGTGTTGGTTTCTTTGAAGATCCACAGTAGAGATTTCAGGTGGAATGCCGAGGGACTATGCCTTTGAACTATTTTTAAGAGAATGAAGAAGCAAACTAGATCAGCATCCTCTCCAAAGTGTGAACCTGCAACTCAGCTGAAATCAAGGAACTTGCCAAGACACTTGTGAGTTCCGATTAGTACATACAAAGACATTCAAGATAACATGCATATAAGCTTATAGGACATGCTAGATCTAGAATTCTAAACATGCATCAAAGGAGAGTGACAGTCAATAAACTTATTGAACAACATCTTTCCTATCAAGATTGTAATAAGCTAATTACCAATCTTAACCACAGATCTACAAGAAAATAGCAAGAAATGACCACAGATACAGGTTACCTCAGTAGAACAATGGCAATAATCATCCACACATGTAATGGCACCACACCATATTTCCTCCAAAGCTTTTCTTTATTTCAAATGAGAATTACAACAATACAATAGCAGTAGCACCTCAATCCCAGTTCTAACTAGCTTGGAAGAGGAGGTTGTGCCTTGATTTATACAATTTGCAGGCCATCTAGCCCAGGGGGGGCGCAATTCCTCATGGAATCAAGTGAAATCCTCTGATGGATAGTTCATCAATGTAGAACTGAGGCTGAACTGAGCCTACTTGTCAACCGGGGGCTTGATCTGGCTGACACATCAACCCATACACTGACACATTGGCCCAAACACTGAAAAATCCACCAAAAATCATCCAGTTGAGCCAAAAACGTGTTGAGGAGAGAGGGAGGGCGAAATTCCCCATAAAGACCACTGTAGATCAACTTTGGATCTGATTAGATCCCCTCCTTCAGTCAAGGATTTGTCAGATCTAGTCAATCTGCTCCAGATCTGATTGATTTCAGTCAAATCGGTTGAGAATCCATTGATTTATTTGATTTTGGATTTGCTCCATTATTCATCAATTTATTAATTAAAATAATCAATAATTGATTTTTGGGGCTTTCTGGCCTGAGTGATGGAAGATCACACAAAACTTAGGAAAAAGTGGGTCCATGGGTTTACATGGTGCTCTTAGCTTCAAAATGAGCACCTACATGACTGAAACTGATTATTTGGCCCACTTTTATTACAGACTCAATTTTTCCAATTAAACTATTAAAAAATAGCCTAATTTTTGGAAAAATTTAAATTTAATAAAAACCCTGA